>JAESUZ010002205.1:1605000-1745000 GCA_017311185.1 Proteles cristata cristata | reverse complement strand
TGCATTAGTTGTGATGCCTTCTTTATTTCACTTTCCACACAGACACTAAACCGTTTTATGAATAACTGAACTTAATTTCATAAAATATATTATTCCTTTTTAAATTCCCATACACTTTAAGAAAAGATAATACCAGTATGGAAATGTATCTAATAAATATATTTTTCAGTACAGTATACTGGTATTATGTCTATTGACAGAATTTATCTTTGAGTAAGAGAATCTAAAACAGATCATAACAAAAATGGACTAAAAGAAAGACCTTACAATCTACTGTCATTTGTTCTGTCATCTCTATAAAGTTAATGGGTTGGAAAAATGGTCAGCCTTTGGAACCAAAGTTGATATTTAATTGAAAGGAAATGCATTTTTAATTGTAATTTCTTCCCCCACTCCTCTGTACCCCTGTGATTTCTTTAGTTTTTAAAAAATGCCAGCATGAATGTGAAAAAGAACCATGGAGGGTAAAATGAGGGTTCATATTAATCTGTTTGTTAGTAATAAAAATATAAATATTTGAGATGAATAAAAATGTTCCTTTCCATGTGCTATAAAGGAAATTGAAGGGAAGATATGTATGTATATTTTCTTAAAAATTTATTTTTAGTTTTGTCAGAAAGAACAAGTTGGAGGAATAAAACGGTGACTGGGCTAGTTCTATGACTTAAGTGACCATATTACAAAATAGTAGCAATAGTCCTCTAAATAATCCTAATGATAAGGAATAACATGATATATTGATAAGAATGAATGTATTCAAATGAAGAAATATGAAATTAGCTGGATCAGTTTCACGTCCAACAAAATGGTAGTTCCCTACTGTTTTGGTATAACAGCCATGCAAATTTTTATTTAAGGCCTTTTTTAAAAGCCATAGTAATACAGGAAGTAGATTTTCTTTTAATTGGTCAGAAATAAGAAAAAGTTTAAAAGAAAATACTTGTGGAAGTCTTACTGTAATTCCGTTATGAAGTTATTATGATGCCAAGTACTTGTGCCTTGTTGTTAAGGTGCTTTTACTCTATACCCTGTAGTCTACCATTTGTAAACACATCTTTTTGATGTTTCTGCCAACATCTTGGCAACAAAGCAGTGCAATTTCAAATGAGCTAATTAACTTAATTGTTGATGAAGCATGAAACAGTTCATTCACCCTGTTAGCTGCTCCATGACAACATAAGAGTCTGAGCCTGTGAAGTTACTCATCTCCATAAACCTATCTGTAGCTCTCTGTTTAGATCTCTTGCATGGCAGAATTGTGCATGGAAAATGTTTCATAGAAGATGCATATTCTTATTTGAAAAGGAACCTCATAAAATTAAAAAAAAATTATCACCAAATGAAGAAATTAAGGATACACAAAGTTTTTATTTTAAGCTAGAGAAGCCGTATGATTTATCATACAACTAGACGGTCATGTGTGATCGCTTTTGTGATCCTGAGGGCAACAAGTAACAAAGGTAGATGAAATACAATTGTTAAAATTTTGGCTCCTATTAACTTTCATCTTTTCATTCAATCTCAATATATGTTAAGTATCATTATTTAAAGGAAGTAATATCAAGTTTGCGATGAAAAAAATAAACTTGTAAAATATGTCCATTTAAAAATGGATATATTACAGGATGCCTCCTGTGATTTTACTTAAAATTTTTATTAAAAACTTGAAATTTAAGTGAATCCTGCACACATATCCCAATTGTTAATGGCACTATTACAGTATGCTAGTATTTTTCATTCTTTCAAAAACCCCTATTGAATGATTTGTAAAATATTTTGATGAAAAGGTAAAGACAGACAGTTGCCTTCTTAGCCTGACTTTGGTCATGCACTTGTTGGAACATACAGAAAACTCAGAGAGTGCTTATGATGGACCTTTACTTCCCCCTTTCAGCTTTCTCTTGTTTATCTACAAAAATGCACTTAATACTCCCCCAAACCCATCCCCCTCCCTAAAAAAGGTACGAAACCTACTTTAAAAACTGTCCAAAATCTTCACAAATGCTTTCACAGCCCGGCCATTTGCAAACTCCATGGCCGTACAGAGTGTGAGAAGCTCCAGTCTCCTCGTGTGACGAGCTGTAGCAAAAGAACACGGCGTCAGAGTCATCTCAAAAAGCCATAATCGTTGCAGGCTGCTAGCGCCTGTCAGGTTACGATCAGTGACAAACAGGTCAAAACAGGTCAATTCAGCTCAGAGCAGTCAGAAAAATTTAATCGTTCTATTGAATAGTTCAACTGCCAAGGCTAGATGATGTTCCAATTAGAGGAGAAATAGAGCCAAAGATGACTGTTAATAAAGGATGAAAAACTAAGGGGACTGTATAATATCATATGCTAATCTTGCCATATGACCTTAATGTAACATTTACCTCTAAATAAAAAAATATATATTCATATGTGGTCAAGTGAAATAAGCCTGTGTTTTTAAGAAGGTAATAGGACATCCACCATAAGATTTTTTAAATGCTCTTTTTAAAGAAGATATGGACCGTCAGGATCATTTAAATTGTTTAATATTTATGTTTGAGCCATATATATTTCCACTAGTTACTGCTGATTGAAAAAAATTCTACTTGGGAACAATATTCATTAGTTACTTCCTTCTATAATTATCAAAGACTTTTGATAAGTGAGTATTATATCACATGGAGTGATCCTAGAAAAATCAACCAACTTCTGCAGTATATAATCATCAAATTATCTCAATTAAAACAACAGCATGAAAGCATTCAGAAACATACCATTTTTAAAAGATGAATACTAACAAGAAAAATTTTTCATAATACTCAAATGAAGACCAGAAACACCACCAAATTATAGCATTCTATTTTAAAATTTACTGTAATTAAATATCGGTTTCTTTAAAAAAATTTCTTTGTGAGAAAGAATCTGTCACAGCTAGGCAGACACTCATATTATATAACAGAATACTATGAATCCACTACACTCAAATATGAAGTTTAGAGCAAAATACCATAGGAACGTAAGTCAATCTGTTAAGAAATCCTGCGCTTATGTTTCATCCTTTAAAAGTAATTTTTATGTTAAGCAATATTTTAGCTTATATATCTTATGAAAATTACTTTAAAGGACTTGATTAGATATGGCTACATGCTTGAATAGGTGGAAGTAAATGGACAAAAGTACATGGGTGCTCCTTTTACAGAGGCCAATTTTACACAACTAAAATAAAACAAGAAGTCGAAAATTATCTAACATAATGTATTCAATGTTGGTAACTGAAATCAAGTAATTTTTCCCTATGAATTTTGAGTCAAATTCACTCAGAGTTACCATCATAAGTTTGTTTTTTATATAACTATTAAGTCCCTCATGCTCCAATAATAAAATAAAGGTAAACCAGATATTTTATCTCCTGGTTTATTATACCTTTGTTTGTACCATATGTATACTGATTCTCTGATACCTATGGACATGTTCTTAAACACATATTAAGTACACATTTTTCAACATATACTAAGGGGAATATAGATACATCTTTAGATATTTGAAAGGGGTTCTTAAGTTTAAAAATGGAAAAATGTTCTCATTTCAGCAATCCAGCTCATCACAACATATTAGCCATAAAAATATGTCGACACAGGAATTCCACATGCATGTATTAAAAAATAACTTTCTTCAGGACTATTCCCCACCGTTTCCATCAAATTCCTGGTATTTGAGCTACTTTCTATAATGAAAATAACATATAAGGTAAATAATCTAAAAGTTTTTATTTAATTTGTTCTATACATTTTGCCCCTGTTAAGTCAGATCATAATCCTCAATTTCATGAACGGTGAAAGTAAAAGTTGGTGACAGACAAATACAGAATAAATCTCATGAGATTTACCTGTCCCGCCTTGCACTTAGAACTGAAGACTGTCCATTCACTATGGAATGATGGGTTATTGGTGGTGATGCTTTGGAAGTGGTGGAGGAGGTAGTCGAGGAGGAATTGTTAGTAGTGAGGTCTAGCCCTCCATGTTTAATGCCATTGTCTTCCATACTGTGCACTCCAGTCACTTCTTTCCATAACTGCTGAATCTCAGCAGGACTTAAGCCAGCTATAAAATGAAAGAAAGCCCCACTAATATAAGAAGGTAAAGTTCATATAATGAGCTTAGTGTTATTACTGGATTAATGCCAACAACAAAAGTGATGTTACCAGCATAATTAATATACAATAATAAATCACTTTATACCATCAGCACCATAGCCTTTCTCATGAATAATCAGTTATTTGCTAAAGACTACCAATTTGGGAATAGTACTGGGAATAATAGTATTGGAACTAATATCAAGGATTATTGGAAAAACCCAGCAAGTTCTATTTGAAAGCTAAACTATTTAACTTTCAACTGCAGCTTTTACTTATTGCTAGTATTAAGTTTTTAATCAGTGAGAAACTGAAAAAGAAATAGATTTTTAAATGAGATATGTTGAAAGAAATGAAAAGAAAAAAAAAGAAGGAGGGTAAATAAAAATGTCAGGGAAAAACAGTAAACATTCAACTCAGAAAAAAGAACACATTTGACAATTAACTTTGACAAAGTTACTTTGTTCTTTCTCAGAACAACAAAGAAAATAATTGAGCTTCATTTGGAGGTCCTAAATAAGGCACTATTCTTATTTACATGGATCAATTAAGTAGATAATATGAAAACTTCATTTTATGGCCAATAGAATAAATGAACTACTCATTTTAAACAACACCTTGTTTCAGATCATGGAAATTTACCAGATCTATGAAGAATGAAAACAGAAAATCAAGGCACAATCTTTTAGCTTTTACCTATAATTCTGAAATAAGGAATTGAGAGATTACAGCTTATAGTATTTGACTTACATAATAGTACTTATATGTGCCAAGTACTATGCATTCATGTATTCTCTCTATATCTTGTGCTCCTTAATCCTCACTAAATCCAATAGAGTTGATAACTGTATTTTAATCAGTTCATGGATAAGGAAGCAGTGTGAGAGAGAGGTTCAAAATGTATCCAAGGTCACAAAGCTTCTATGCGGTAAAGCTTTGATTTAAATCCAGGAAGTTTGATCTGAATGACTTTTCTCTTAAAATATTACTTTAAAAATATGGCAACTACTGAATAAAGACATACAGGGGGAAATGCAGTTGTAATTATGATTGCTATCACTGACCACTTGCTGTAGTCTGATGCTTTACATTAATAATCTCAATTGACTTCACTTGAAGTTAGGAATTATTCCACTTTACAGATGAGGGCATGGCATGGAGGTTTGGAAAGATTAAAAGTTACCAAATCACTACGCTCACAACTAGTGGACAGAATTCAAACCTAATTTGATTTTGTTGCTCCAAAATCTAGGTTCTTCATTATTATGTGCATCTACAACATCTAATACAAGGATGGAAGTACTAATCTGATATCTGCACCCCCCCCCACCCCAACACACGTCTACATCAGATACAAGGGATACCGATCAATCAAGAGGTGTGTGAGAGTGGAGCAGGATCGAACAGGCGGGGGAGACTAGGGGAAGATAACAGAACATGATGTCTAGGAGAGTGAGCCCTCTCACCCCTACCCCTGCAACTAGAAAATCCATCAATATGAACACAGTAGTAAGTAGCCCAAAGTGACAGAAGAATTCTCACTGCTCCAAACATAACTTCTGGTCAAATTATTCATCACAGTGGTAACCTTAAATTGCTATGCCTATCACAATTCCTTACAGACAGTTTTACTGAAAACTATCATTTTGGTAATTCTGGCTCCTGAAGATTTTAAAACAGCCTAAGACTGAAGAAAAGACTGAATAACTTAGGTTTCCAGTTATTTAAAACAATTTTTTTCTACATAAAAGAGGATGGCTTAATAAACTAAGGTATTCCTCTGTTAGACAGGAAATAATTTCTATATAAACACCATTAATTACTGCTTTAACCCACGATTCTGAAACTTAGCTGACTGAACTCCATTAGCAAATCCTTTTACGTAACAGCTTCTACATGTCTTTCTGCATGGGAGCCCTCACCACCTCACTCTGCCTCTCTGCCCCAATGTCCATTCTTGCCTGGACCATGCCTATCCTTTCCTGTCTTCCTGCTTTCCCCTTGCCTTGCTATCATTTACTTCTTGTCATTTATCAGCCAAAATCTCTCTCTTTAAATGTAAACTAGGCAGAGGCATTTTCCAGACAAAGCCTCCAATTGCTTTACAGAACACTTAGGAAAAAAAAATACACAAGAAAAGAAAGGGAGCAGAAAACAACAAAAAAGCCTACTATGGCCCAGGTATCATTTACTACCTGGGCCTCGCCTGCTTCTCTGACCTCATCTATTGCTCTCTCTCTCTGCATTTCACTCTGCTATGCTAAATTTCCTCTGCGTCTTTAAGGCATCAAATATTTGCTCCCCTTCCAGTTTTCACTCTGGCTGTTCCCATAGCACAGGCGATTTTGGTTCCTCACTTCCTTCATTCAGATAATTTATGGGTCACCTCCTCTGAGAGGTCTTTGACCACACTCTCAACTACTGCCTCTCTCTACCTTGCCTTCTAATATTCTCTATCACCTCACTCTGCTTCACTTTTCTTAAGAGCACTTATCAGTCTCTGAAACTATATTATTTGTTTTACTTGTTATCATCAGTCTCCCTCTACTACAATTTAAACTTAAAATGTTAAGAGTAGGGATTTCTTATTTTACTCATCTATCCTCAGTACCTAGAACAGAGCCTGGTATGTGTTCAATACATAGTAGTTGATTTAATTGATTATAACAGATTCATGGAGTTCTTGAAGGCATTTTGGTTTCCGCAGGGAAGTTCTGTGGCTCTTGCAGGGTATACTAGTTATGAGTACTGCTATTCTGTAAAGCCAATGTCTAAAGAAGTATAAACTACTTGATCCTAAAGACTGAGTGGCTAATAAAATTTTATATCTTGGCTAAAGACTCTTAGATGTTTTCAGAGACTATATCAGTTAGAGATGTTATTAATAATTTAGTTTTTGAATCTTATTAATAATTTAGTTAACCTAAGTATCCACTTACCTTTTAAAAGCAGACTTCTATTATACTATTCATTTGTATGGAAAATTAGTGGTATCAGCATGGTATCACAATGACATGGCAACAAATACTAAGCACACAGATATTTGATGAATAAATAACCTATTCACTATCCAAATAATGATTCTTAATTAAGTGAGGAAAGAAATGGTTTTTAAATATTACAGATAAGGGGCAGAGAATAGATGATGTCAAAAAGAGATTCCTGTTAGTAGAAGTGGTTCCCCAAAGTGTCTGCATATTAGACTCACTTGGGGACATTTTAAAACACCCAGTGCCCTGACCATAGCACCAACTAATTAAATCACAATTTCTGAAGGTAGGGCACAGGTATCAGTCTGTTTCTGAGGCTCCACAGATGATTACAATGTGCAGACAATTTTGGAGGAAAAATTTTAAAAGTAAACTATCACATTGCTTATGAAACAAATTTTTCACATCTACAATTTACTTAGCTCTTTTCTATGGATACAAAACTATGAATATGAAACAAACAGCCAATCAGTTTTATACAATTTTGAAAGTTTAATGAGTTTTGAAGTTTTGAGGTTTGCAAAAATTAATTTACTTTTGGGCAGTAATGTAACACGTTCAGTATTTCCTAAACTGTGTTCTGTGGGACAGTAGTCTTCTAAACACTCCTAATCTGAGAGATCTAAGAGGTCTGTGGTCTCTATCTTGAAGACACCTGATTAATGTTAACATGTACATCAGTTCTGTGACGTCTAGGACCAAAAAAACCTCGAGTCTCTTCTTCAACTCAGTGTTTTACAATCCATTTGAGGATAAAAAGAAAACAACTGACAAACTCTTTTTACAATTGCATTGATTTATTTCAGTTTTAAATAATGAAGGTGGCCTTAGGATTCATCAGGTGCTCTCCAACCCCTCCCATGAACTGCAGGCTGCCTGTTTATAAACTTAATGGACTTTTTCCAAAATTAGCTTAGTTCAAAACTAAGCTTCTATTTATGCAGCCCCATGGAACCCAGCTCACTGCTCCAGTAGGTTCCTTTGTTTCTGTTTTGTTGATAATTTACAGGGTACTTCTGATATACTAGTCACTTTTCTCCATGCTTTAGTGCTAATCTAATACCCTGAGCTACTATTATTCTCCCCATTTTAGAGATGAGGTCACTGAGGAACAGAAAAGTTGAGTAACTAGCTCTAGAGCTAATGCATGGCAGAGCTTCACATTTTTGGCCACTGTTCACATCACCTTTTTCCAGGACTCCCTCCCTGGCCACCCTGTCTACAAGTTCAACCCCTACCATTTCTAAGGTTTCTTTCTTTTTTCCTACCCTGATTTAATTTTTTCCCATAGCACTTACCACTATATATTTCACTTAATTTGAAATCTAAGTTTTGTGACGGCATGGATTTCTGCCTGTCCTACGACTGCTTTGTCCCCATTTCCTACAGGAGTGCGTATAGTGAGTGAAAGCTCAATGTGTATTACTTAAAAGAGTTGTTCAAAGACCAGAACAGTAGTGGTGCATGATCTGGGAGTCAATGGACTAGACCATCATAGAATAATAGTCAACTTAAAATCCTAAGTAAAGATTATTCAGTTTTCTTAGTAACTTATTTCAAGGATACACACATAACAATACTAGTGCCAAAAAGTTGCATGATTATGTGATTTTAAAATTCCATGACCACAAAAAAATCAAGAAATGATGATGGATGATGGCTTTGGGATGATGACTTGGACCTGCTCTCGTTCACTGCTAGTACCACAAATAAGCATCCAAAGGTTTGTTTTTCTAGGAGTTGAATGAATAAAAGGATGAATTCCTAATCAAATGGCACGTAATACCACAGGTACAGCAATTAAATAATAATTCCTTAATCCCAGATTCCGAGTTTGTGGAGTATCTATTGGGTGACAAGTGCTGCACTAAAAATTAATTAAAATTTGATAATTCACATCTAGATTATACATTCTTGGAGCACAAAAGGTTTAAAATTTCCAGTATTTTACTTACTGGTAAAAATTACATTAGCAGCTTTTTCACACAAAAATAAAAGATCCTTTCAGTGTTTTTTCATTTTTTATGTCTAATAATTAATTTTTAATATTAAATAAATAACCTTATGCATTATAATGTAAAGTAAGTCTACTGTGATTTTTTAAATTAACTTATTTAATATCACTCTGCTTATTTTCTAGAGTTACTTATAATTAAAAGTAATAAAAGCAAATTTTGTAGTAGTATTTATATCATCCACATATTTTATTGAACCAATTTGATATTGAATAATTTGAATTATTGAACTATTATCATGTAATAGTTTTCATCTTAAATTTTTCATTAAAATAACTAGTATAGGCTCATGGCCAAAGTCACTGAATCATAGAGAAGACTAACTGAATTTCCCAAACCAGATCTGACCTCGTGGTTCCTAGTTCTCTCCGCAGGCAACCGTTCTTCTGGTTTCTAGTCTATCCTTCAGAGATCTGTGTTCATTTATAATTTGCCAGACATAACATATTATTGATTTATATTTGACCGGGGGGCTATTTAACCTGTAGGTATAGTGTCTATCTTTAAAATGTATGTTTAGTGAGAGGTGTACTGAATACATATTTTGCTCAAAAGCTGAATTACAAGGAGCAAAATAGCTATTTGGCTAAAACTGAGACCAGGAACATATCTCCAATAAAGAAGGAACTTCTGGGATACTAGAATACATCATATTATATACATACCACTACAGTGAAATAGTGAAAGCATGGTAGGATTTTATAAAATCCTATTAAAATTTTCATAGATGGCATTTTTTACAAAACAATAATTTCTCAGCTGCCCTCATCATGGAACTTAAATGGGTCAAAGTTGACATTCTGTGTTTGAGTATTCCCTTAAGATATAAAGAATTGACTAAAAGAACTTTAAAAAGACGTATGGCCTAAATGGAAATAAATTCATTTTAATGCATGCATGCTGGCACATGATACAATTCTGTGACAATTAGAATTACGATTTAATTTAATATTCATCTTTCTATCTGCTTATATTTCCTCAAAAACTAACTCAACATGCTTAATATTTCCCTATGTATTTAACTTTTTGTGAGTTACTTTTTATACATAAAATTAATAGCATTCATGGTTAACTTTGCAGAGTTTTATTTCTGTAGTAATAAATCTAAACATCTAAACTTCAGCTTACTGATGGAGCTTAGTGTGTAAAACCCCAAAGGAGAGCTTCCCTCCAAGTTACAAATTGGAGACTGACTGGTACTTAAAAGGAAATACTAAGATGTTAACAATAATTCTGCACCACATGTGTTGTCCATATTGCTGGTGCTGGTTACCCTTATTAGATACAAAGGTGATCTATGCAAGCACATGACTACAGGTTAGGCAAAAAAAATAAGGATGCCAGAAGTGATGTTGAAGTATGCATTTGACTATTTATTTTTTTTATATAGAATGCAAGCAGAGGAGAGGGGGGGAGGGAGAGAGAGAGAGAGAGAGAGAGAGAGAGAGAGAGAGAGAGAGAGAGAGAATCTTAAGCAGGTTCCATGTTGAGCATGAGCCCAACATAGAGCTCGATCCCATAACCTGGGATCATGACCTGAGCCAAAATGAAAAGCAGGATACTCAACTAACTGAGCCACCCCTACATCCTGGCATTTGACTATTTAGGTTTCCATAATCAGAAAATGAGTCAAAGCCAAATAACTGATTTTGACTGAATACTCATCCTAAAGACAGCACAGTCTTAAATAAGTATAAAGGACATTATTATACTTTACTTAGAAAGATTTCACTTTATTTATTATCCAACAGTTCTCTCATTCTAAGCTCATCTAGTTCTAGAAGGTGTTACTTCAAAGTAGTGCTGGCTAGATCTAGCATTCTCTGTTTGGTCTTTGAGATTGGTAACAAACGTGTTATATTTTGAAATAGCTTTGATAAATTCAAAAACATGTAGAAAGTTGGAATGAAATGAAGTTTTTGCCACATATATTTTAGTCTCTACAGTCATAGTAAGCCTGTGAATATACTGTGTGTTGCAACACACTGACTGCTATCTCATGTCAAAAACATATCAAAGTTTGAAATGTGTGCACAATAATTTCCTATTTTCTAATCTGGAGACAATGGTACTGGGTCATGAAAATGTGTCCCTAAATAATTACTAGCTGACATATAAACTGTACTATCTATGGAGTAAATAGCTTCATAATCAGTATTTTATTTGATATTGATTTACAAATCTATCCTTTTTTTGTTTGATTCTATATACCTACAATCACTCTCTATATTTTTATTTATTTAGTTTTAAATGTTTATTTATATATTTTCAAGAAAAAGAACAGGGGAGGAGCAGAAAGAGAGGGAGACAGTATCTGAAGCAGGGTTCAGGCTCCCAGCTGTCAGTGCAGAGCCTGATGCAGGACTCAAACACATGAACCGTGAGATCGTGATCTGAGCCAAAGTTGGATGCTTAACCAACTGAGCCACCCAGGCATCCTTATGTATGATTTTAGAGATGATAATTTAATTGCCTAATTTACATCAAAATCCAACATTATAGTAATATTCATGATGACTCTAAAACCTTAATATTTAAAGTAATGTACTTTAAAGTGATACATTATATCATTTTGCATTATAGAGAAAATATACATCTCCCACTCTTACCAAGACTATTATAATTTTGTTACTTCTTTCTCATTCTCATACACTTATTTTATATTTGGTTGAAAGAAGTTGGAACTTTAAAAAGCAGCCTGAGGAATCTGTTAAATCATGGGGACACATATTTCAAATATGGCATATTTTTAAAGATTATCATTATGTATAAATCCTACTTGGTGTTCCTGTGGTTATCATTCAGGGCTAATCCACCAGCCAACCCAAAATGTGGTGCAAAGTGAACTGGGAAACTGTTTATATGTTTCAGATATAAAAATATCTGAAATAACCAGAGGCTAAGGCAGAAGTAATTCAAGGCTTCCATTATGTAATAATTACTTTTTTTACTTTCTTTCATTCAATTTTGGGATTCCAGCACCACCCCGTGAAGTTCTGTCCCTCTGCTATGTAGCTGGTTTATCTGACACATTCTGCCTGTGTTTGGCTGCTGAGTCTCTAGATAGTGGCACTTTTCACACTTCCTCCTCTAAGTGCTAAAAAACACAATGATGACTTGCATGTATTTTGTTTAAAATATAAATATTCTGCTCAAACCTAGATGTGGTTTCAGATTTATTTCATTTTCTTCAACGTTCTCTATCTCGTGTGTTTAATCTCTCATACATTTAATGGAGAGTACACATAGAAGAAAAGGGAAAAATGATAATTCTATTTTAAAAAAGCTCAGAAATTAGAGTGTATTTTCATTTGAAAATCATTATATTGTAATAAATTTCCTTTTTCAGCAAGGTATGTGTATGTTTTGGAAGAATGTATTTTAACAAATATATTGCACATAAATTATATTTTACTTCTGTGAATGTCTGAGACTGGGTGCCAGCAGGTGAGGAGCAGAGAGAGAGGGAGACACAGAATCTGAAGCAGGCTCCAGGCTCTGAGCTGTCAGCACAGTGCCCAATGCAGGGCTTGAACTCACGGACCACGAGATCATGACCTGAACTGAAGTAAGATACTTAACTGACTGAGCCACCCAGGTATTCCTCTGTGAACATCTATTTTAAACTTTCTTGAAATGATTCTTTCAATGGTTCTACTCAAAATCCTGGTAGATCTCACTTCTCTCTATTGAGAGGAATCTTATATGATTAGATCCTAAACATAGATTTTATGTTAATTTTACTGAAAAAAAATCGATCGTATACATTTATTGCTTCGGTTTTAGTGTAGTTTCTACTAAAGAAATTCATGTTTATATTGAATTAATTTATACACACCTTTCTTTTTTTTAAACCTTATTTCTTCATTTGTCCTCAAACTATATTTTTTCAAAGGATGATAGTTTGTGAATAGAATTCATTGGTATAATGACACCATGGTTTATTACAATTCTCTTTGGAATGGTCCAGAAAATTGAGTTTATTGCCTTGTTTTTCTTCCACTGCTTAACCTTTATCTTTCCTGATTTCCTAGGAGTGATTCAATCAAATGAATCAGAAGATCTGAAATTAAGGGAAAGAGGGGATTCTGGGATAAACCTACCAAAGTGACAGTAATTAGATAAAATAAGTGAAAAACATTTACTATAATTATTTCATTTT
This sequence comes from Proteles cristata cristata, assembly GCA_017311185.1. Lineage (NCBI taxonomy): Eukaryota > Metazoa > Chordata > Mammalia > Carnivora > Hyaenidae > Proteles > Proteles cristata. The sequence continues at coordinate 1,731,731 of JAESUZ010002205.1, read as the reverse complement.
ATTTTTAAAGTTTATTTATTTTGAGAGAGAGGGAGAGAAAGTGAGAGAGAGAATGAGAGTGGGGGAAGGTCATAGACAGGGTGGCAGAGAGAATCCCAAGTAGGCTCCAGTGCAGAGCCTGATGCGGGGCTTGAACTCACAAACTCTGATCATGACCTGAGCTGAAATCAAGAGTCAGATGTTCAATAGGCTGATCCACCCTGGTGCCCCTACAATATTTTAAATTTCATGTGCTAGAAACAAGATTATGTGCATTTTAAAGACTTTTATTTGCCTAAATTTTTTCTATTTAATTGTTCTTGATTTTATTCAGAATATCCTATTGACTCAGAAAGATGAATATAAAATACTACAATGTGAGCCCCTCTGTAACAAATATAATTAGTCCATTTGGTTTAAAGTCTGTTCTAACAAAATCCAAATGCAGATTAGAATATGCCTTTATGAAGTTTAATGATATATGACTTTTGCCTGTATCAATAAGATTAGCACACAAGAAGTCATTTTGTTTACCATCATTTTTTGTATTAAGAATGGTTTCCATTTCCCAAAAGTTGAGTGAAATGATGAATATACACAATTGTATGATTTATAGTATTGTGTTAGGGTACTATATTATTGTATCATCAAAGTACATCCAAAGTTTTCTTATCAAAAATAAGGGGTGCCTGAGTGGCTCATTGGGTTGAGCATCCAACTTTGGCTCAGGTCATGATCCCACATTTGTGGGTTTGAGCCCATATTAGGTCTGTGCTGACAGCTCAGAGCCTGGAGCCTGCTTCAGGTTCTGTGTCTCCCTCTCTCTGCCCCTCCCCTGCTTGTGCTTTGTCTCCCTCTGTTTCTCAAAAATAGATAGATAGATAGATAGATAGATAGATAGATAGATAGATAAAATTTAAAAATTGAAAAGGAAAAACAGGAATAAGAATACAATTGATAGCTTTTTGAAGCTATAATTTACAATATATGCACCGGCAATATCATTTTAGAGAAAATAAGATCAAAATGGTTCCATGATTTAGATGGGATTCTACATACCATAGCTTGGAATGGAATATGCTCTGTAGAAATACATAAAGGCTCTTTTTTACATGTAAGAGTTTAAGCATGAAGATTAGAAACTTTTAGGAACTTCTATCTTTTTATTTATTTTTATTTTAGAGAGAGAGAGTGCATGAGGGGGAAGAGAGGGTGGGGAAAGAGAGAGAATCCCAAGCAGGCTCCATGGGCAGCATGTAGTCCAATACAGAGCTTGATCCCACAACCCTGGGATCAGAACCTGAGCCGAAATCAAAAGCCTGGCCTTCAACCCACTGAACCACCCCAGGTGCACCCTATCTTTTTTTTTTTTTTAATCAGTTCTCCACCAAAACTCCTATCAGCTCACCTTTGTTAAATGGAATGTTGTTAGCCTTCCCACTAATCTACTTCTCTGCAGGTCTTCAGAATACATTTGATAGTGCTTAAATTGTGTGCCCTTATAAATTATTTTCTGCCGTAAGACTAATAAATACGCATTTAATATCTAACAAAACATTTGAAAGCGGTTTTACTACACACCTGAACTCTGTGTGTAGTAAAATCTGAGTCTCGAGAACATTGCCCATGCAGCCATGTTAACGATCATGTTTTAATAATAAATCTGAAGGTCATAAAAACAAAATTTCTCAAGGTATAATGCAGACAGGGCATGAAATGGTAGAAAGTGCCATACGAGGAATGAAGTGTGCATGTTTTGTGTGTACCTTGAGGCAGCGACTGGACAGGAAGTGCCGCCTGGCCAGGTGGGATGGAGATGAGTCCCTGACGCTGAAGGCTGAGCAGATGCTGCTGCTGCTGGAGTTGTTGCATCTGGAGAAGCTGCTGCTGGAAGACAAGCTGCTGGGCGGCCAACTGCTGCTGCTGCTGCTGCTGCTGGTGCAGAAAACCCGGCCCAGTAAACAGCAGGGAACACATGGTCTGCACACACAGCTCTCATACAGAGAAATGCACGCGCCTTTCATTGCCCCGGTGAGTTTCTGAATGGGCATCCCATGGTCAACGTTCGAAAGCAGAATGGGAGCAAGTTCTAGGTTTTCAGTTGCCTTTCTTTCAAATATTACACAGCAGCAGAGAACCAAGGAACTTGCATGAAAGAGTATGGAACGAGCTTTAGAAAAAGTATGTTACACAAAGTCTCAGACTTTTTTGAAAAATTGGCTTATTGCAGATGATGATAATAAGTTTATCTATACTAAAAAAATAACACTTTGTAGTGACAGTCAACTTCAACAACACTCTTCTCTTTTTTTCCAATTGAGTAAGTTTGATCTGCAGAGGCCCATGAATATGGTCTCTGGTGATCTATTAGTAAACTGGATGTAGCCTTCGTAGGACAGGCTGTTAGCTCTCTCTCTTCCTCTCCTCACTTGTTGGAATACATTAAAGGCAGAATTATGTTCAGGGCAAAAAAATAGTGCCCTTATTATAAGGAAAAGTATAACTTCCAATTTTGTGAGGCATTACAAGACAAACCAGAGTTCTCTGGACTCGGAAGGGTATGAGGAGGCAGTCACACTTCAGAGACAGACAAGCTGCTGGGGAAGACCTTTCCTTTTTAGTTTGGGGAAAAGAGAAACTTCTGATGCGCTCACTGGAAAACAGACTGCATAATGGAGCAAGTCATGTGGATTGCCCAGAGCCTCCGGAGAAATAAGGGAGCAATTTCTATTCTGTAGTTGATGGCTGTCTGAAATTCTATTCACAAATCCAAACAGAAACAAAGCCTCAGGAGGTCAAAACTGTTTCCTGTACGTTTGCATAATGGGCAGCTTGAAGACAACGGCTCTGATACCTGCTGATCAATTTAACTACTTCAACATGTTTTGTTTGTATTATGTTTATATTTGATGCAGTTTGCTGACAAGTGCAAGCTAGGCCTGAGAAGCCAGCTTGTCAGTTTGATTTATGAGCATATCAAACTGTAACTTTCTACTCGCCACTCTAAACCTACAGTAGCAGTTCATTAATCAGGGGCCCGTGACTTTGAAATCTGTGTTCCACCGGTTTCTCCCTTAGCCCCCCACAACCCCCCAAACCACGGGCTACATTTGCATGCATATTCTCTGAGCTGCACCACTGAGAAAAATAAGGTTCCCTCACCAACTTAGATTCTCGGTGAATACAAGATAATCAGTACTTTGTCCACCACAGAGCTTGCTCTTTGTACACTGTGATTCATTAGTGAACATTAGACGACAGACAGCAGCATTGGATTGTAACTCTCAAGTCCCATGCTACAAAAAAGGAGAGCAGGAGAGTTCTACTGTCACTGTTATTAAGCTGGGTAAAAATGTACCATAATGCATCTTTGACAGGAGAGCCTTGTGCTAGGAAGATCTCAGGCCGCCCTGGCCTCGCGGCGCCCCGTCCCCACCTGGCACCGCTGTGCCCCGACAGCAGGTGGCTCCTACCTCTTTCGCCTGCTTGCCAGGATGCTGTGGCGGCGGCGGCGGCGGCGGCGGAGGCTGCTGTTGCTGCTGCTGCTGCTGCTGCTGTTGCTGCTGCTGCTGCTGCTGCTGCTGCTGTTGCTGCTGCTGCAAAAGCTGAAGATGTAACTGCTCTTGCTGTTTCTTGTAAAACTCTTGTAGTTGTTGCTGAATAAACCATTTTGACTTTAATAAATAAAGGCAAAAGTTTCATGTATTATAAATCTCCTAAACTCTTCTAGACTGGCATATGGTAGAGTAACCATTAAGGTGCACCTCCCAAGAACAACAAAAAATATGCAATGGATGCAAGCAGACAAATCTACATACATTTTTTTTTCCAAGGCAGCTCTGAAATTTTCCAATCCAGTATCCAAAAAACTCCTAAACAAGAGGGCATAGAAAACTTGTATTCTAATGGGCCAGAACCAAATGAATACCCTAAACGATTCATTGGAAGTCCCAATGGGATATTAAAATAGGTTGCATACTCTATACAATTTATAAGAACCAAATATATGGCTATATAAAATCAGGTTGCTCAATTCTTATCGGGAAAATATTTTAATCCATCAGATGTACAGAAGAATGTCAGACTTAGAAACAGAAGCAAATGGCCTGTGGCCATCATCCACAGAAGACAGCAAAGTGATTATATTGATAAGAATTTAAGTAAAGCACATTATTTTCTCTATGTTAAGTAAGTCTACAATATAAAGTCCACTTTATACACACTCGAGGCCCAATAAGGTTCGTATTAGGAATGCTAGTCTTGTCACTAAAAAAAGATAACTTTCATGGATTAGTGGCTTAGCTGCTTAACTTTGTTTTTGTACGTAGATATTCCCTATGCTGAAACACCAAGTATATTTTGGGAAGGAAAATGTAGGATGTTACCTTCCCCATTGCAACTAAATGACCAGTTTAAATTTCCTACTCCCGTGAACAAAAAGGAGCACTGAAGTGTTGAGTTTTAAAAGCAAGAATTGTCTACAAGTCCCTTTGCACTTTTGTTGGCAAGTCTACAAATCAAATGTACCTAAGCATCCGGATACTAAACTATTAATTTATTTCATGTTGAAGTTCCACCTCTCTCTGCTCTTATTGTAGACTTTGAGGAATTTAAAAAGACTAAGGGATCTAAATTTTCTGATGTAGTTCTGCAGTTACAATGCTACATGTATGTTCTCGCCTGCTGACCAGCTGTCCCTTCAGGTGGAGAGTGACTGGCAAACATGCCCACGGCCCTGTTAACGGAGGCGCATGCCTGCGTCACGCTAGGACACCACAGCAGGTAAGCCACATTACCTGCTGCAGCATGACCGCCTGCTGCTGCTGGAGAAGGGCTTGGAGCTGCTGAGGGGACAGGACTTGCTGCTGAAGAATCTGCTGCATTTGCTGCGGGGTGATCACCTGGGGAGTCATCATGGCCACCGACACAGGCACCTGGGCAAGGAGAGGAAGGGACGGGGGTGGTCATAACCCAATGTCTGCTAACCTGCTTCACAGCTATAGGTCACCACTTGTAAGTCCTTTAGAAATGATGGCTGACAATTTTTATACAATATCTGTCATATTACTTAACTCCTGGATGATACTTTAAAAGTGCCACAGCATGTAGACACGGGCCTTCCAGAGGCATCAGATTTCATCAGATGCTCTCTTTACATTCCTTACTTACCTCATATGTATTATGCTAAGATGTTGGAGCTTTGACTAGCATCGTGAAAAATAATTAAGTGTCAGGGTTCTTGCTACTTCATAATTGATCATCTCACCGATGCCACAGTACTATGAACGGAAAGCTTTTGGTAATGGTTTAAAGGTATGATTATGATAAACAATAAAGAGTAAGCAATTTGAAAAATATGCATATACATATCTGTTATCAAAGCTAGTAAAAAGTATATAGAATGTACTTACGCATGAAACATAATCACCATCTTCAAAATGTTATGGCTATATGTATGTTGAATATATAAGTATTAGAAAAATACATATAGTAATACATATTACTTCATGAGTACATGTCTCAAATCATATAGGATGTACATACACACATGTTTCCAGAAAATAGCAAGTTAGGTCTTCTCAAAGAAAGAATCATAAGCCAAGTATTCTTCTCTAAAGATTTTCTTATTTCAAGCTAGCTAAACTTATACCAGGGGGTCTGGAAATCTAAAGATTATTCAAAGATTACTCATTAAACTGAAAAAAAAGCATTTTTACTTAAAATTTTTTCTTTCTTTTCAAGGTTCTGAGAAATATGGAGTCAAAAGGAAAAGCAAATAAGGAGGCAGAGAAGAAACAGGAGAAAGGGAAGGAAAATGCAGGATTTCTGCATTCTGCAAGGAAATTCTGCAAGGAAAATGCAGAATGAGAAAGAGCTAGGGAGGAAGTCCTAGAGAAAGAGAATGGAAGGAGGTGAGCGGGACAGAACCTTGTATGAAAGCCTGTGGTAGATGCTCAGCCTGGCCCCAGTCACACTGTTGGGGGGCACTGCTTGTATCAAGCAGCACGGAATCAAACAACTTGACAACGTGCCCCGTTTGCAACCTTTGAAAAAGCAATCACTTTCTTTCCTAGAAAGAACAATCCACTTTTACGGTAAATAAAAGCATGTATTTACATAAATACTGCTTTAGAACAAATTCATGGGACAACAATGAGTCTTTGAAAACAGAAAAAGATTAGCAGCACCTGGGTGGCTCAGTCGGTTAAGCGTCTGACTTCAGCTCAGGTCATGATCTCATGGTTCGTGAGTTTGAGCCCCCCGTCAGGCTGTGCTGACAGCTAGCTCAGAGTCTGGAGTCTGTTTCAGATTCTGTGTCTCCCTCTCTCTCTGACCCTCCCCTGCTCACGCTCTCTTTCTCTCTTTCAGAAGTAAATAAAACATTAAAGAAAAAGGAAAACAGAAAAAGATTAATAGACATGGTTCCCTATTTTAATAATCATTTTAACACAGTTCAAACTTTTCTGGCACTTCATGTAATAAAGAAAGAAGAAATTAAGAATGAAAAAGAAGTGAGGAGAGAAAAAAAATAAAAGAAACCCAGGGTAGATAAGGTCCCCACTCCAAACACAAACACTCCACATTTAATTTTAAGATGTAACTTTGTCTTGTCTATCCCATGCTGATATCTCAAAACATGGTTAGATCTAGCTTTATGACAAAAAAGAAGCACATTATGATGGAAAAAAAAAACCTCAGTGATTATCACAAATATTTCTGGACTCTTTTCGAACATACAGGTTATAGGTTACTATATTTGAATTTATCATAATAAAAGGCATGGTGAAATGTCTGCTAGAAAATTAATTGACCCAATGGGTTGCCCAAGTGTTTAGTTGTTTAAAACTTGAGTGGTCAGTTTACTTAAATGTTTGTTCTTCAATAAGCAAATAGAATGGTTAGATAAGTAGTTTAAAAAATCTACCACAAAGATGCCTTTTTTTTCCACCAATTATTTACCTTATACTATCTCTAAGTAGCAAGGAACCAAACCAAAATTAAGAACCAGGGTAAGGCAGAAATGTTAAGCTTTAAAAAGGCTGCCAATCCAGATGGACAAAAAGACAGATACTATATATATATGTATATATATATATATACATATATATATATATGTATATATACATATATATACATACATACAGATACCACATGTATGTAGATAGATATGATGTATATGTAAATGGACAAATACATACATATAGATACACATACACATAGATATATACCTTCTATAATGCCAATCATGTGACTGAAACTTGCCACACTTCTTTCATCTAAGCCCTGTATCACTTTTTAGCATATGCAGAGCTTTCACTTAATTATCTCTCTGGGTGGTTCAGTCAGTTGGATGTCTTATTCTTGATTTCAGCTCAGGTTGTGATCTCACGATTCATGGGAATTGAGCCCCACATCAGTCTCCGCACTGACAGCACAGATGCTGCTTGGGATTCTCTCTCTCGTCTCTTCCTGTCTCTCTCTCTCAAAAAATAAATAAGCCTAAAAAATTATCTCTATATCTTTAAGGAAAAGTACTTCATATGTGACTGATAACAAATGCACTTTTTGAGAAAAGTTTTATAAATGAAGGCCTGTCATAATACACTGCAAGTTTACAGTTAGATTTCAACTTATACAAATTATAGGACTCTTTAAACCACACACACACACACACACACACACACACACACACACACACACACACACAATTTGGGGCACCTGGGTGGTTCAGTTGGTTAAGCATCTGACTCTTGGTTTTGGCTGAGGTCATGATCTCATGGTTTGTGGGTTTGAGCCCCCTTCAGCCTCCATGCTGACAGTGTGGAGCCTGCTTGGGATTCTTTCTCCCTCTTTCTCTGCCCCTCCCCTACTCTCTCTCTCAAAATAAATAAATAAGCATTAAAATACATATATATAAAAATAAAAGAACACAAACTTTATTAAAAGTAAATGTATCATATAATATGTACAGAAAATGACATGATTCTATAGCTTGTTGCAACTGTGACTCATGGTATACAAGCAAATTTAAGCAACTTTCTACCTTTGCATTTTATTTTATTTTTGCTTGTAAAATTTTTTTTCAATTTTTATTTATTTATTTTTGAGAGACAGAGAGAGACAGAGCATGAGTGGAGAAGGGGCAGAGAGAAAGGGAGACACAGAATCTGAAGCAGGCTCCAGGCTCTGACTCTGAGCTGTCAGCATAGAGCTTGACACAGGGACCTGACCCAGGAACTGTGAGATTATGACCTGTGCCGAAGTTGGAAGCTTAATCAACTGAGCCATCCAGGCACCATCTATCTTTGCATTTTAGAGTTCATTAGCTTTTTGCTATGGCTAGGTTATTTTTTACATTTTTACTTCCTTTTTTTAGAGAGAAAGAGGGCACAAGTGAGGCAGGGGCAGAGAGAGAATGAGAGAGAGAGAGAGAGACAGAGAGAGAGAGAGACAGAGAGAGAGAGACAGAGAGAAGTGGGACTGGCCTGAGGCTCATGTTTTTACCTGAAAGGGGGCTTCAGCTCACCTGATATGGGACTCGAACTCACAAACTGTGAGATCATGACCTAAGCCGAAATCAGATGCTTAAAGACTGAGGCATTCAAGCACCTGGCTATTTTTTACTTTTAAAATGGTTTGTATTTCCCTTTTAATGAAAAGTTTATGACATAAAACTAACTATCACATCCTCCTCCTCCTCGAATCGTATGTATCATATATATATGATATGTTGTTCTGCAAATTTTAATCATATTCTATCTTACCCTCTAGAAAACTGCCATCTAAAACTGAAAATATACAGGCATAAAGACAGGTAAAAAGACAAGAAAACTAACACATAAAGAATTGAATACTCTATTTCCATAAATAAGATAGGTACTTAAAACTGATATTCCTACCATAAACGTCAGTTATATGTATTATATGTTCCATGTAGACAACTCCACTTGCCTTGTTCAGAAATTAGTAATTTTCAAAAATGCAAAGCCTCCATTTTAAGCAATTCATTTTAAGTAACACATTTTCTTTGCTCCTCCTATATCACTTTTGTTACAATCTCATTGAATTTCTTTGCTATTCCAAACTACTGGAAGAATTTGCTGACAAAGATGGATAGAGATTAACTGAGTATATAAAATTTGGGGGGGGGGGGGAAGATTATCCTACTTTATCAGGTAAAACAGGTAAAACCGGCATCATGTTTGAAAATATATGGATAACTTTCTGAAATATACATACCTTCATAAGTTCAGTGTGAGGCTTAAGAAAATATTCTCCACTGGATATATAATTTTGTTCATGCAAATATTTGAATGAGGGACAAAAATTTAGATATGTCATGGGTCATGGAGGAGGGGAGGGGGAGCTTACCTCAGCTGGTGAGAAGGCAAATAAAAGTCTGGTAGGGTCTAAGAAAACGTGAAACATTATACAGCCACCAAATGGGAGAAATAGCTGGTTCTGAAAGGGTGTCCTAGGAAAACTGTAGTCTATCCATTAAAATTTTCAAAAGGAAAGGAAGGGAATGGAGTCAACTTTGGTTGGGAGATTTATTTTTTCTCTTTTGGTATTTACTATACTGACAGATCTAAAATTCCCCACAGTGATGGACCAAATAAGGGTTTCCTTTGCTCTTATTTATTCTCTCATAAATGAATTAAGCACACATCTGGTGTGTTGCTCTGTGTGCCAAGAAGTACTGGGTAAATGGATATAATGTTATATATTATGAAAAGAGAGAGGAAAAATTCTGAAACTGTCCCGAAATAAGTCAAAATGGTAAAAAGTCATAAGTATTTATGTATTATCCTAGAACAGGTAGATGATGACTTTAGATTAAAAAGTTATAAATGTGTTTATATTAAACTTCTGAATATACCTTATTGAAAGGAGTCAAAAAGTTATCGAGACAAGTGCAAAGATCATGCCTCACTTCAAATGAAATCTAAAGAGTTATTGTAAGAGTTATGAAAATGGCCCTGAAGTTTTATTCACTAGAGTAAGCCCAGTGACTTTTTACAGTATGATTCAATTGCAGCATTTCTGAATATGCTGGGTTTGCATAGTAAGCATGCCCCTAATTAAACATCCCAAGTATATGTGGGTGATTAGAACAGTTCTTAGCATAGTATCAGTCTAATTCTTTCTTTGCTAAATGTGAATAAGGAAAAAAAAAAACAGTCACAGATTATAGGTGAGGTTTACCATGAAAAAAACATTATTTCCTTGTTAACAGGATCTGCTAAATATTGGTTCATAGATCCCTTCATTCTTTGCTTAAAATCTGAAGACAAAGGAAGTCCTGACCCCTAGGCTGTGGTATTTAAGGGGAGGGGGAAGAAGTAACTCTATTAGGATTAACTATTTGTATAATAAATGCAAAACTGGTTTTCCAGTTATACCACGTGCTCCCATTGTAACCAACGATTGATAGGAAATACTGGCTTACAGATTCTTTGGTTTTTCCATTCACTTTTTTCCTCTCTACACTCGCTATATCTATAGTTTATTTTAACATAAGAAACTATTGTACTGCATTTCCAGCCTCGGTCCAAATTCAAGCCCTGGTAACACATATAATGTCTATCATGATAACAGCCTTCCAAAAGCTTCCTGGTTTCATGGTATTAAAAAGAACTGACAATGAATTGAGTGGTATTTGTAAGCTTTTCATCAAGTACTGAACAGGAGTATTTAAAGAGATCTGGGATGGACAGTTCATATTGGTATTTAATGCAACCTTTTTAGCAGCAAGGAAATAGTGTGAACAGAAAGATCGGCACAGTGCAACACCAGACACTGAGATTACTTTTATTTTTGTTTTTTGTTTCTTTTTTTTACTGAGATTACTTTTAATCATGATTCATCATTACTTAATTTCTACCATAGTTTTGGACATTAGTTTTAATTTAGCATCCTTTAATTACTCTGATAGAGCACAGTGCATTCTGTTGTGGAAAGTGGAGTTTGTCCAACTTTACCATTCTCTTAATTATACATAAATATGTCAGAAGAGAGTGCAGCCTTTTCTTTGTACAAATGGTGACGATGAGGCTGATCACATAGGCACGTTGCTGTAGAGACTGTGGAGAGGTGCTATATAATATGCTACGCCGTATGTTTAAAGGCCAAAAATGCAACTTCTAATCTCACTCTGGCTAATCAAGCTGCTCAGATTATTTTACATACATCTTTGGTTTAGGCCTTGACATGCCCTTGTTTTTCTTTCTTCTCAAAGCTAAAGTTCCTCTCTTTGATTAGCTGAAACATTTGCATGGTCACTACACATTTTTCATTTTATAAATCATTATGCATTAGCAGTCTTGATCGCCTAGCTTGACTAATCCTGACGAACTGAAATCACAGCTGAAGGTCAAACTCCATCCCACTGCACATTCATATTCAAACAAATCTGCACCATTGTTCATTAGGCTCCTAAAATCATTGGAAAGAAGTTACTGAATATCTTACGCTTATTTCTTCTTCTTTCCAAACTTAACGTTCAGAACATTAATGCTTAACAGATGAGAAGAGTAGAATACAAACAAAATCAATAACACTTTGCAACTGGAGTGCTTGGCTTTATTTTAAGTTGTAAAAACTAGAATGCAATCAATAATTACACAGAATTAGGACAGTGGAGTGCTTAACCAATTTGAGAGGGGTTGCACTGTAAAAAGAGGTACATTCATTTATAAAAATGCTACCATTTCTTTATGTTTAGTAACTGCAAATGTTTATAAGACTCGAGGGCTAGAGCCATGCCCTGGAATTAAGATCTCGCTCATGATTACTGAGGGACCATTTTCCTGGGACAGGGCTAACAGTCCTGTTTATTTGTGTACATTCATAAATATTTTCTTTTACATTTAAAAATGAATTATAATACATTGGATACAAAATAAAACTATTGTGATTTTGATGGGGCTCAGAAAATTAGCCCAAATAATATTAATTTCAACAAAAAGCAAGCTGTCCTGATAAAAGACAACTCTCTAAGAAAGCAAAAATAAATATGAGAAGGAAGATCCTTTCATGCTTTCATAGGCGCTCTCATAGATTGATGGATGATAATCATCTTAATTTCACTGCTCTCCAAAACAAAGAGCCAGAAAAGGCAGCAAAAGACACTAGCCCATTCATTCCAGGACCTGCACAATGCTAATTCCAACATTTAGCTGCATGGTTTTCTGCTTGATGTATCAGAGCTCAAAAGATGAAAGCAGAGAAGTAATTGCTCTCCTGGTTCTTATTCTTCGCTGACAACCCATAAATTTAATTTTACACACACATTCATTTACATTTTCAAGTATATGACATGATAATTGCCAGAATATAACACCTCCATTCCTGTAGATACAGCAACTCGCTGATTGACAAGTGTGGTGAATAGAGGGGAATGGTGGTTGAATTGCAGAATTTTTTTTCTTCTGAAAATTACACTTAGAAGGGCTAACGGTAATAAGCATTTATGAAACAGTCTCACCATAAACATCTGCACATAAAATGAACAGTAGAACCTCAGTTATTACAGTCTCTCAGCTTTTTGCACTTTACACTGAACTCTACTATTAAAATAGTAAAATTACCAACAGCGGAGATACTGACGTGCAAATGTATGAAACAGTCTATCCCCAACATTCACCATATCCATTGGTTGTGACTCTTTTCAGTCAGCTTTGCCATTGCAAAGCAATGAACCCGTTAGCCTGTTTGAAAGTATTTAATTACAGTTTGAAAAAACTTAAATATTTCAATATTTTGCAATAAAATGTACATTCGTTCCTGGTCTCACAAAGGGGACATGTTTTTTCTATAGGGAGAAGTAGTTACTGATTATTTTGAAGTGTTGCTCGACAAAGACTTAGACTCTTCAAAAACCTCCTGCAGCTGAGTACACTGATTTGGCTTTCCAGCTCACCAAAAAGAAGGTTACAAACTGACTTGCTTTTCTTTGGCTCCAAAGTTCAAGAATGGAACAAAGCCCTTTAAATTGGATCCTGATGAGAAAACATCACCAACTTCTCAGAAGAATTTCAGATCATTAAGATGCTCTTACTGTGCTTGGAGTTGCTGATGAGGCTGTCTAACTGACAGAGGCCAACCTCAATGGAAGAAGGCAGGAAGAAAAGGGAAAACTGAGGTAGATTTACAGAGAGTATTGTATGAATGACTTTGCAATTACTTTCTGTGACTGTGCTAATTTGTACAGATCAAAGATTAGTTTCATGTCGTCAAGGCTGTGGGCTTCTTGACATTCATTATGAGTGAGACTAAACAACAGTAACACATGCATTTTGGTGAAAGAACTGCAATATGCCAAATGACACTTTTTGGTTAATATTATATACAAGTTATGTCTACCCCCCAAATTACAATAGTATTCTTAAAAATTGTTTTTAATGTTTATTTATTTTTGAGAGAGACAGAACACAAGCTGGGGAGGTGCAGAGAGACATACACACAATATCCAATGCAGGCTCCAGGCTCTGAGCTATCTGCACAGAGCCCGATGTGGGGTTGCAACCCACGATCTGTGAGATCATGACCTGAGCCAAAGTCGGATGCTTAACTGACTGAGCCACCTAGGTGCCTCATACAACAGTATTCTTAAGTTACCTGTCCCAGAAAGATTCTGTAAAGATATCTAAAAGATGTTGCTAACCAAAATAAATCAGCATCTCTAAAATGTGTGACCAAAGCAAATTCTTCTATTGGTGTTTCTCCTTGAACAATTGTTCTATTAGCTATAGAAATAGTGTAAGGGTTGATCTCACTGTTCGTGGGTTCGAGTCCCGTGTCAGGCTCTGTGCTGACAGCTCGCTCAGAGCCTGGAGCCTATCTTCAGATTTGTCTCTCTCTCTCTCTGACCCTCCTCTGCTCATGCTCTCTCTCTCTCTCAAAAAACAAATAAAACATGAAATAGTGTAAGGGCTTCAGACATAAAGCCAGACACCCACACTTTCAGCTCAATGTGCAAAAGAGACAATTGTTTAGAATACAGTTAGCAAACAATAATAGCTATCAAAACAAAACCTCCAAAAGATCTATCACAAAATAGGCTGAAAAGTTAAAAGAAAAGCTCACGATTTATACTCATAATTTCAAATTGTAGGTGGGAGAGATGTGTCCAGAATTCACCTTCAAAACAATCTTGCTCCTTGGTTAATATGGCACAACCGTATTTCTCTCCTATCTAAAATATTCCCTTCTAACTTTTATTTAAGACATATGAGAGTACAAGGTAGATATCAAATCTGATTATTATGAAATACAATTTTTTATGAAAGCAAAGGAATTTCACCCATGAATAGCTTAAACCTGACATATTCTATAGCATTTAGGTTAGATTATAAAACTACCCTGAGTTCTATTTATGTCTTATACCTCTATTTAATTTTACATTTTGAGATATCATACTGTTGTAAATTATGTTGGACAGAGTATTATTTTTTCCATACTTGCACCTATTTTGTTTAATAACTGACTTTCCCTAAGATTATAAAGCTGTGTTTAAGATATAGTTTTGCTCATCTTGTCTCAATAGACTTCCACGATTACTTTTTACCAACTAGTCTCGTTGAAAGGTTTCTAGCATTATAGGTAATGTAAAGTCCATTAGGTCAGGCTCTTCATAGCATGACATGCAGTAAATTACAAGTGCTTCAAGCAGCTCAGTGAATTACAGTTCATCACTTTGAAAGGTTTCCCACTACAAGACCACAGATATCAGATCTGGCAGTTAGGATCCAATTAACACTTTGGTCAGAATAATCAGATTGCATGTGTAAGACTTGTATAATTCGTTTATTGCTTCCATGTATCTTCTGTCTGTACGTAAATTTGTTGCTGTTATTTCAAAGCTTAGGATCAGTATTTCACTTGCCTTTAGGTTATATTTCAAGTTATTTTGCAGTGCGGTGATGAACTCTCCTTGTTTCAGCAATTTAGATCACTTGTCCTGTAGATATTATAGCTTGAGAAATGGTTTGTTTCTGGTAGTTTTGTTTTGTGCTCTTACCATGTCATTATATGTATAGAAAAAAATTGCTAGCAATTTTTACTAAGCATGTTTTATTTGGTGTATCAGAGACCGTTTCCTACAACGGGATCACTGTGAATCTTGCATAACAACCCTATACACCATAAATGACATATGCAATGACATTTACATGTGTACTGTCATGCAAAACTATTTCCTGCTACACTGAATATAATACTATGACTGAATGAAAAACATTCTGATTTGGTGATATCATTTTTCTAGCCATGGTCAGTTATTTAGAAGAGGTCCTTTAGGGAAAGACTAATAAGGAGAGAATATTATTCTCCTATTTGGTACTTTTGGCCAGTACTTTGATAGCTAGTTTAGTCACACTTTCAAACATTATAGCTAAGTGGATAGAAATCTCGAAAGAATAATTTCACCCAGAGGATGATACAATTTCTTTAAAAAAATGGATATACAAATTCCACTACTGCAATTTTTAAGCCACAATGGCCTAATAAATTTTCATAAATAAAAAAAGCCTAATAACATTTCTTGAAATAGCATCATAGTCGATTCTCAGTGAAGCTTATTTGTTATAAATTACTGTTTCTTTATTCTCTATTATACCTAATGCAGATTTAAATTCCTAGAATCAGAACACATGTTTCAAATCCAATATAAACTGTTGCAGTACCATGAAAACACAGTTAAAGAAATCCTACTTAGAAGATGCATTAAAAATGATTACTCTTTATAGATGAAATCTAAGTGGTAATACTAGACCCACTGATTGAAAATATGACCCTCGTTTGGAGTTTCACAAATAGCTCTTTAATGATTAGTAAATATAATACAAGCAAAATTCAGTTGCTTTTGACAGGTGGCCCTTTCTTTTTTCATACCATTATATCCCACCAGAGGGTCAATCAGATCATGAAAATACAAATATTTCTTCTTATGAATGATGATGAAAACAATACTAATGAAGATGGAAATAGCAACAAAAAGCCTGGCTGCAGTGTCAGACTTTGAGCCCAGAAAAATTCAAGTTGAATAGTGGGCCTCTCACTTCTTTGCTTTGTCCTTTTGGTCAAGCTAGTTAATGTCTCTGAGATTCTGTCCTCTGTCAGTAAAGTACAGGTAAGAACATCCATTTCACTGGGCTATTCTGAGGATTCATTGTGATAGGACATGTACACATGTAACACATAGTAACCACTCAAATGATCTTCCTTTCCTCCTTCCCTCTTTACCTAGATCAACTCCTTCTGAGACTTAATAATACACAATAATTTGCCTCAGTCTATCACAACCAGAATGGTGAGAGAGGCAGTCTCACCTGTAGTCTCTACTCAGACTTAATATCTAAAACTATTAAAAAGTTGGGATTTCACAATCTACACTGAATCCTGAAGGGTTTATATAGAATCTGTTAACAGTGTTCTGTGCATACATTTATGCATTTTACTATTTATTTAAAATCATTATTCTGATACAAAGTATATGCCAAATAAAAAGTTTTGGTTTTGTTTCTTGTGCAGCAGGAAAGCTTTGTCTGAGCAAACATGTCTCTCTATAATCCCAACCCAGCCTCATAGTCCCCTAAGCCCAATAGGGCTACCTTGCAATAGGCTTTACTGGTACCCATTGTTTGGTTTCTAAATGTTTCAGTTTTAACTCCTTCTCACAAGACTCCTTGTGCCTTACTTTTCATTTCTTGTTTCTGGCTTTGTACTAGTAATCCAGGCTTTGTTTTCCTATCCAGGTTTTATCCTTCTCCTACTCTGGCTCTACATTCTTATCACAGTTTCAACTTGCTAGTCAACTTCTTGAAGAATAAGCCCTCCTGTAGTCATTTATGCCAACAAAAGTTTGCTAACTTCTGGTGGTGGAGTGGAAGATAAATAACTGCATAATTAGAGTTCAGTCTGGCAAGGATTATGATAGACGGATGCAAGGAATAGGATGGATATTAGCATGGCATAATGAGAAAGGGCTTTCAAGAGAAGGAGATGCTTAAGTTGAGTTCTAATGAATGAATAGGGATTAAGAATGTTTTTTGTGCAATTGTGAATGGGATCAGATTCTTGATTTCTCTTTCTGTTGCTTCATTGTTGGTGTATAAAAATGCAACCAATTTCTGTACATTGATTTTGTACCCTGCAACTTGGCTGAATTCTTGGATCAGTTCTAGGAGGCTTCTGGTGGAGTCTGTTGGGTTTTCTATGTAGAGTATCATGTCATCTGCGAAGAGTGAAAGTTTGACTTCCTCTTTGCCAATTCTGATGCCTTTGATTTACTTTTGGTGTCTGATGGATGATGCTAGGACTTCCAGCACTATGTTAAACAGCAGTGGTGAGAGTGGGCATCCCTGTCGTGTTCCTGATCTCAGGGGGAAAGCTCTGAGTTTTTCCCCGTTGAGGATGATGTTCGCTGAAGGCTTCTCATAGGTGGCTTTGATGATGTTTAAGTAGGTTCCTTCTATCCCAACTTTCTCGAGAGTCTTTATTAAGAAGGGATGCTGTATTTTGTCAAATGCTTTTTCTGCATCTATTGACAGGATCATATGGTTTTTATCTTTTCTTTTATTGATATGATGTATCACATTGATTGATTTGCGAATGTTGAACCAGCCCTGTAACCCAGGAATGAATCCCACTTGATCTCGGTGGATGATTCTTTTTATATGCTGCTGGATTCGATTTGCAAGGATCTTGTTGAGAATTTTTGCATCCGTATTCATCAAGGATATTGGCCTGTAGTTCTCTTTTTTTGCTGGATCTCTGTCTGGCTTGGGAATCAGAGTGATGCTGGCTTCATAAAATGAGTCCGGGAGTTTTCCTTCGCTTTCTATTTTTTGGAATAGCTTGAGAAGAATTGGGATTAATTCTGTTTTAAATGTCTGGTAGAATGCCCCAGGGAAGCCATGAGGTCCAGGGCTCTTATTTGTTGGGAGATTTCTGATCACTGATTCAATTTCTTCACTCGTTATGGGTCTGTTCAGGTTTTCTATTTCTTCCCGTGTGAATTTTGGTAGTGAGTGTGTGTTTAGGAATTTATCCATTTCTTCTAAGTTGTCCAATTTGTTGGCATATAATTTTTCATAGTATTCCCTGATAATTGCTTGTATTTCTGAGGGGTTGGTTGTAATAAGTCGGAATAAACCTAACCAAGGATACAAGAGATCTGTATGAGGAAAACTATAGAAAACTTATGAAGGAAATTGAAGAAGACACAAAGAAATGGAAAAACATTCCATGTTCATGGATAGGAAGAATAAATATAGTTAAGATGTCATTACTACCTAAGGCACTCTACACATTCAATGCAATTCCAATCAAAATTGCACCAGCATACTTCTCAAAACTAGAACAAACTATCCAAAAATCTGTATGGAACCACAAAAGACCCCGAATAGCCAAAGTAATCCTGAAAAATAAAACCAAAACGGGAGGGATCACCATCCCAGACTTTAGCCTCTACTACAAAGCTGTCATCATCAAGACAGTATGGTATTGGCACAAAAACGGACACATAGACCAATGGAACAGAATTGAGAACTCAGAAGTGGACCCAAAAGTATACAGCCAACTGATCTTTGACAAAGCAGGAAAGAATATCCAATGGAAAAAAGACAGCCTTTTTAACAGATGGTGTTGGGAGAACTGGACAGCAACCTGCAGAAGAATGAAGCTAGATCATTTTCTCACACCAGACACAAAAATAAACTCAAAATGGATCAAGGACCTGAACGTGAGACAGGAAACTATCAACACCCTAGAGGAGAAAGCAGGAAACAACCTCCTTGACCTCCACCACAGCAACTTCTTACTTGACACATCCCCAAAAGCAAAGGAATCAAGAGCAAAAATAAACTGTTGGGACCTCATCAAGATTAAAAGCTTCTGCGCAGCCAAGGAAACAACCCAGAAAATTAATAGGCAACCAACGGAATGGGAAAAGATAGTTGCAAATGACATATCAGGTAAAGGGTTGATATCCAGAATCTACAAGGAACTCACCAAACTACACGCCCGAAAAACAAACAACCCAGTGAAGAAATGGGCAGAAGAGATGAACAGACACTTCTCCAAAGAGGACATCCAGATGGCCAACAGACACATGAAACGATGCTCAGCATCGCTCCTCATCAGGGAAATACAAATCAAAACCACACTGAGATACCACCTCATGCCAGTCACAGTGGCTAAAATGAGCCAATCAGAGAACTCTAGATGCTGGCGAGGATGTGGAGAAACGGGCACCCTCCTACACTGTTGGTGGGAATGTAAACTGGTACAGCCCCTCTGGAAAACAGTGTGGAGGTTCCTCAGGAAACTAACAATAGAACTCCCCTAAGACCCAGCAATAGCACTGCTAGGAATTTACCCAAGGGATACAGAAATGCTGAGGCATAGGAGCACATGTACCCCAATGTTCATAGCAGCACTCTCCACAATAGCTAAAACATGGAAAGAGCCTAAGTGTCCATCAACAGATGAATGGATCAAGAAGATGTGGTTTATCTATACCATGGAATACTACATGGCAATGAGAAACAATGAAATCTGGCCATGTGTAGCAACATGGATGGACCTTGAGGGTGTTATGCTGAGCGAAATAAGTCAGGCAGAGAAGGACAAATATCATATGTGTGCACGTATAGGAGGATTAGGAGGAACTTAACAGAGGACCAAGGGGGAGAAGAAGGGCGGAAATGGTGGGGGAAAGGGAGAGAGGCAAACCATGAGAGACTCTTGAATGCTGACAAAAACTGAGGACTGGTGGATGTGGGGGGGAGGAGGGGTGGGCATGGAGGAGGACACTTTTGGGGATGAGCACCGGGTGTTATGTGGAAACTAATTTGACAATAAACTCTTTGTAAAAAAAAAAAAAAAAAAGAATGTGAAAAGGCTTTTCTAGGCAGAAGTGAGGCATTAGCAAGACTCTTTTGGGAAATGGCAAGTCATTCCTTGTGACTGGGGTATGAGTATGGGGTACATATAACACACAGAGGTAGGAGCCAGGTTGTGAGAGGTCCATGGCTACTAGATTCAGAAGTTAAACATTTCTTCTCCAAGAACTGCTTGAGAGTAAAGAAACATGGACATCCTGAAGGATTGAAGAAAAATTCTATTAACAGATTTAAATTTTGGGAATATCCATGGCAATAATGCTAGTTAGGAGGCTGTTGCAGACATTTTAGATTACTTAAGTAGAATGAAGAGGAAGAGAAGTTGAGATGTGTTAAGTAATTTGAACATACAGGACTTTTTAAGTTTTTATTTTAATTCCAGTCAGTTAATATACAGTGTGATATGACGTTCTGGTGTATGATATAGTGATCCCATACTTCCAGACACCACCCGGTGCTTATCACAAGTGCACTCCTTAATCCCATCACCAATTTTACCCATACCCCCACCTACCTCCCTAGTCCTAAAGTTATCTTTCTGTAGAGATCTCTGAACTGCATGATAATAGGCATATACCCTAATACTGTCCCTAACCCTAACCTTTATTCTGGCCCTAAACTGAACCCTAGTCCTAGATCTGAGGAGAAAAAAAAGATGTGAGATATATACACATATGTGTATATATATATATATATATATATATATATATATACACACTTTACATGTATACACTTTATATATATATACTTAATATATATGTATACATATGTATATATATGCATATATGTATATGTATATAAAGTATATACATGGTAGGTATACATATATATGCATATAAATATATAATATTAATGTTACAATGTATATTATATATTAATACACTATATAACAATATGTAATATTATATAAAATATATGTGTGTGGTATATATACATGTGGTATATATAATATACATATATATAATATGGAATATTACTGAGCCATAAAGAAGAATGAAATCATGCCATTTGCAACAACTTGGATGAAGCTACAGAATATTATGCTAAGAGAAATAAGTCAGAGAAGGACAAATTTATGAATGTAAAGGATTTGATTGATTATATGTAGAAAATGTGAAATAAAAGGAGAAAGATGACTCAAAGGAATCTGAGCAGAGGATGGCCTTATTTAATGAGGTAAAGAACACAGGAAGAGGATTAGTCTTGAGTGGGAAAGTAATAAATTAAATGTTGAGCATGGTGAATTTAAGAGACCTGTGATATCTCTTAGTAGGAATGTCCACTAGGATGTTTCTTTATGTGGTTCTTGAACCAGAGACTAATGGTCTCAGGTTTAGATTTGGGAACCATTAGCAAGTCAATTGTAGTTGAAATAATAGTATAGGTGAAGTTACCCATAAATCTGTGAGGTTTGTAGAATGAGAAGAGCAGAGGGATGAGGACAGAATTCTGAGAATTGACTTCCTAAACAAATATTTATTGAATACACATAATGTTAAAGTCACTGTGCTAGATGCTGAGGACATAATGGTGAACCAGTAAAATAGATATCCTCTTTGTTCCCTTTCTTTCTCTTTTCTTTCCTTTCTTCCCTCCTTTTCTTCCTCTAGTCCTTCCATCAATAAATGTTTATTAGTCACCTACGTAATACCACACATACTAAGTTCTAATGGCATTATAGGAATAATAAGACATAGAAGGTCCCCATTCTTGCATAGTTCATATTTTAATGGGAAAGAAATAAATTAGATCAGTGAACCAGTGAAAAAAATAAAATAATTATAAACTTTGATATACTCTAGAAAGAAAGAAAGTGTCAGACATGTAATATTAAGGAAGATTATCTTAGATAGTCCAGTTAAGGAAGGTCTTTCTGAGAGACAGCACTTAGGCTAAGACCTGAAGAATGAAAAGAGGCCACGTATTGATAGGATCAAAGAGGGCTCATACTAAAGTAGATAAAGCTCATACAAACTTGAACTTGACTTGATCTTGACCTGGAGAAAGAGAAGGAGGTGGAGATGAGGTAGAAGAACTTATTAAGGGACCAATATAACCCTTGTTTACATCCTAATAGAGGAAATAGGCAGCAAATCATTAATTAATCAACTAAATGGTAATCATAGAAAGTGATCTAAAAGGGAACAAGGGGCGCCTGGGTGGCTTAGTCGGTTAAGCGTCCGACTTTCGCTTAGGTCATGATCTCGCGGTTCGTGGGTTCGAGCCCCGCGTCGGGCTCTGTGCTGACTGCCAGCTCAGAGCCTGGAGCCTGTTTCAGTCTGTGACTCCCTCTCTCTCTGACCCTCCCCTGCTCGCGCTGTCTCTCTCTCTCCTAGAAATAAAGCATTAAAAAAATTAAAAAAAAAAAATAATAAAATAAAAGGGAACAAACATCAGAGGAGCATTTGCCTCTTTGAAGACAAAGAGGAAATCAATGCCTGGAAAGGATACTGAAAAGGCCCAGTTTGAGAAGTCTAGTTGAACCAGGGGAACTGTACCATGAAATCTGAGAAAAGAGTATCTGAAGAAAGTGATCATGATCAATAAAATCAAATGAAGTAAAAAGATTAAGATAATGATAAGATAATGCTCTGTGTCTTGCTCAATACGGAGGTTATTAAAATGGGCTAAAATAACCTCACAGTGGTGGTGGGAGTAGGATGTTGGTCAGAAGTCACATTGTGGAAACAAGAGGGATAAATAGGGAGCAATAGATTTGAGATAGACCATTCTTTTAATTACATAGGTTATGATGAGAGTGAGTGGTAGAATTGCCAAAGTAAAAGAGTAAATGGATTGCATGGAGGCTTACTTGTTTAAGAGAAAAGATATGGGGCATGTTTATATACTGAGTAAATAAATTAATTGTAAGAGGAATGTTTTGGGAAAGTGCATAAAAGGCAGAGCAAAGTCCTTTGCAGAAGAATGAGATGACACCCAAAGCAACAAGTGGTCCATCAACAGAATGAAAAGCCAACCTATGGGATGATTCAGTAAGGGGTTAACATCTTAAATATACAAGGAATTTGTATGATCCAATAGCAAACAAAACAAAACAAAACAAAACAACAACAAAAAACAAAAGCCAATTCAATTAAAAAATAGGCTAAAGGTCTGAACAGATACTTTTCCAGAGAAGATATATAAGTGGACAACAAGTGCATGAAAAGATGTTCAATATCACTAATCATCAAGGAAATGCAAATCAAAACCACAGTAAGAGATCACCTCACACATGTTAGGATGTTATAATGAAAAAGATAAGAGATAACAAATGCTGGTGAGGATGTAGAGATAAGGGAACCCTCAAACACTGTTGGTGGGAATGTAAATTGTTATAGCCAGTATGGGAAATAGCATGGGGGTCCTTCAAGAAATTAAAAATAGAATACCATTTGATCCAGAAATTCCATTTCCAGGTTTGGATCCAAAGGACAAGTAATTAGCATTTTAAAGACATATTTGCACCCCCATGTTCACTGCAGCAGTACTCACAATAGCCAAGATATGGAAACTACCTGTCTTGTCTAAAGACAAATGGAGAAAGAAAATGTAGTATATGCATATAATGGTACATTATTTAGCCATAGAAAATAAGAAATCCTATCATCTGGGACACAATGGATGAAACTAAAGGCATTATGTTAAATGAAATAAGCCAGAGAGAGAAAGACAAATACTATATGTTATTGCATACATGTAGAATGTAAAAAAAAAGACAAATTCATAGAAACAGGAGAAAAATGGTTGTCAGGGGCTAACAGCAGGTGAGGTGCATGAGAAACAGAAAGATCGTGGTAAAAGGGCACAAATTTTCAGTTTTATGATGAATAAAGTCTGAGGATCTAATATACAACATGTTGACTTACAGTTGATAACAGTGTGTTGTATAATCAAGATTTGTTAAGAGAATAGAAGAACTTAAGTGTCTTCACACACACAAAAAGGCAACTATGTGAAGTGATGGGTGTGTTAATTAATGTGACAGGAGTTATCTTCTCACAGTGTATATGTATTTCAAATATCAAATCATCATTTTGTACACTTAAATATTTTACAATTCTCACTTGTCAATTTTACCTTAAAGCTGGGGAAGAAAAACAGTAGGATGATAAACTACTCTCACACATTACTTTGGTTTATTATTGATGATGATGATGATGATGATGTCTTCTGAGGAAATTCTGTGTGTGTATATAAAATATTTGCTACCTCACAACTTACATTAGGATAAATTCCAGTGGATCAAAGACTCAAGTGTAAACAATAAAAACATAAAAATCCTAGGTAAAATACATAGAATAACTATTTTATAATCTTGGAAGAGGAAAGGTCTACAAACAATGGCATAAAACACAGAACTCAAAGAAGAAAATATCAATAAATCAACTGTATCAAAAAAACTGTACATAGTAAAAACCAAAGGCAAAGTTAAAAGTGATAAATGGGATAATAATTGCACTCAGAATTTTCCTAATATATGAAAAGCTCCTATAGATCAATAAGAAAAAGACTGACAATCTAACAGAAAACATGGACAGAACAGTTTGCAGAAAATGCCTCTTTTACATGTAAGAATATATTCAACGTAATTCATAATAAAATAAAGCAAATTAGAGATATTCTGAGAAGCCTAACAGATTGAGAAAGCTCCTATTGTTAAATATAATATTGTGTTGGTCAAGTTGCAGAAAGCATACACTAAGTTATGGAAACACCAAATGGCAACAGATCCATTAATAGCTTTTGGGTAATATCTATCAAAATTACAAATAAATATATACTTTGACCCAGGAGTTCAGTTCTAAAAACTTATATTCAGTTATACTTGTGCATATGTGAAATGACACATGCTCAGAGTAATTTGTTGTTGCATTTTTGTTAGCAATAATTAGAAACATCCCAGGTGGTAATCAATAGGAAACTGGTTAACTGACATCATCCTTCAGTGAAATATGAATGAGGAAGCTCTTTATGAGTTGCTAAAGCAATGACTTCCAAAATATATTTCTCAGTGCAAAAAGCAAGGTGAAAAATTGTGCACAGAATGCTGCCATTATTGTAAGATAACCACAGTGCTTGAATATGCACAAAGTATGTCTAGAAGGTATCCAAAAAACCAGTAATATTGGTTATCTCTGGGGAAGGGAACTGTCTATGGAACAGGAGTAGAAGAAATACTTTTTGCTTTTTATGCCTTTTGAATTTTAAAATATGTATATATATTAATTCAAACACTAAATAACCATTTTTTTAAAATGCAGTTATAGAACACATTAAGATTATAAATAATTCACAGCTTTTTAAAAGAAATATTTTCCAAGAATAATGCTTGTAAGAGTCAATCAAGTGCAAAATGCATGATAGTAAATACTTCCCTCCAGTTTTAAATTATTATAAAAATTCCTCTGAGCAAAACCACTGACATAATAACACAAAGTAACTTAGCTATGACCCTAGTACCATGGTAATGTCTAAAATATTTTGTCAGGCTAGTGAGGTTTTCCAGAAGAATATATAGAAAAATGTTGCAGAACAGTATTAATAAGCAAGAATTCTGATTTAAAATAAACAGGTGAGAGGAAAATCAGATAAAATGTATCAGATCTCTTCAGGAACACTATGGGAATATCATTTACATCAGCAAGGTACTTTCCATCTGTGGATATCAAAGGCATGATAAATGCTATTATTTTATACAATTGACAAAACCTGGAAGTGGTAGACAATTACTAATCCTTTGATTATAGGAATATCAAAAATGCCAAAGTGCCCATCAACCTCTGCATTCTGTCGCTTAACAGTACACTATTTTAGAGTCAGGCTTCCTAACATTCTTTCACATTTCTCTCAAAAGACTAGGAGGGCATCTTCAACATTCTTAACCTTTTCCTAATCACTGTTCCTGAGTTTACTAATAAGGGATTAATCCAAAGGGCTCTGAAACTCATTAATTCACTCATCCACTCCTAGAGAAAAGACAATAGTTGTTGCCAACATGTGCTTCCTGATGCTTCTGAGGCTAACAATTTGTAACAATTTGACTTCTGGATCCTAGACGTGCCTCTACCGCAGGTGATGTGAAAGATTAAGTCCTGCGTTAGAAACCTCAGGGTCCATGAAAGGTGAGAGATTAATAGCTATTCTTCCCACTAGGGAAGCGAGTTTCCAGATCCTTCCCCTCTTGTCTCCATAACTGGTGGATGAAACCCAGGGTATCAGACCCTCCGTTCCTAAGAGAGTCTCTTTTCACTTTTTGCCATGTGACAGTAAGAGGAAAGAAACATGCTGGTATCAACTATATCCACCTCATCTCCAGGCATTTTAAAAAATCTGCTTACAGCATTTTTTCATATGATTAATTTTATAGAGTCCCTAAAAAGTAGCTTTGAAGTTTTTCATAATCAATCTAAATTGCTTTTTTGTTCTCTTTCTATTCTGAACTCCCTTCCCTATTCATTCCTTACCCCCTCACCTACCTCACTGTCTCACTTCCTCCCTCTTCCATTTTCTCAACTATTGTTTATCTGTACATTTCTGCCCATCAAGGCAGTTCGATTTGTTCACACCGAGACCATCTGGTAGCCATCCTTATCATGATGTTAGACCAAAAATTGCTAAGGATGTAATTATCACAGTTTGGTTACTGCCAAGGCACTGTCGATAAAGATGTTTTCCTTTTTTTTTTTTTTTTTTAATGTTTTATTTATTTACTGAGAGAGAGAGAGAGACAGTGTGAGCAGGGGAGGATCAGAGAGAGAGGGAAACACAGAATCTGAAGCAAGCTCCAGGCTCTGAGCTAGCTGTCAGCACTGAGCCTGATGCGGGGCTTGAACCCAGGAACCATGAAATCATGACGTGAGCCGAAGTCTGACACTTAACCAACTGAGCCACCCAGGTGTCCCAAGATGGTTTCCTTTGAAAAGAACAGGAAAGAGATTGCAATTGCAACTGAATACCAGGTTTAGGTTGGGTGGGGTGGCTACTCAGAGAGAAAAACTTCCTGCAGACCTTTTAAACAGGGAAAAAGTATTCAACATGCATCTAGGTCCTGTGAATTTAGCTATAAATGCTTTCTGCTTCGGGTTATTTCTTCCTAAGCTTCATAAGGAAGCTACAACATCATGTTTAATGTTGTGTACTCAGGGTTTACTGTGGTATTTGGCACAAAATAGATGCAATCAGGAAACATTCTGAAGAACAGCTTAATAGAGGAATGCTTCTCCAACATCAGCTATATGTTTCCTCTGAGTGGTGGTGTAGAATGTGGTGTTTAGGAAATAGGAAAATCCTTAGAGATGTCTCTGAGGGCCTCAAAAATACAACATAATACTTTCCCTATGTTTTTTTTTAAAAAACACAATAGTCTTTAAATACTAAACAGAAAGTGAATACAGTCGAGATTTGATTAAAATTTTTGAAATTATTCACCTGAATGCCTCAGTAAAAATTCCTGTTTTCCAAATAAGAAAGAAAAAAGAATCAGAAAAAAAATCTCATTTCATATGTTTCCAATAATGTAAATAGGATTTACATACATGTTTCTTTTGACATATCCACAAATAATCACGGAACAAGATAACTTCTTTGACTTTTTGATTACTCTTGACTAACTCACTATGGATGCCCAAAGATACCAAGTGACATATTTCTCATGCTTTAACTACAGACTATTACACATTTTATTTCACACTCTTTCTCTTCACAGAAGCGTCGGCATTGAAATAATAGTATGAGAAGAAACAAAAAAGCTAAGTGTTACTAGATATCTTCCATTTTCAATGAATCAATTCACATTGGGAAACCTCTGATTTCCACAATTTCTGCTCTGTCCTCTGTGCTGCAGCATATAAAAATACTTACTATGCCATGTTTAAATTCATCTGTTTAAATATCTGTTTCTCCTTACACAGTAATGCTCTTTAGGACATAAAATATGCCTTATTCACTGAGGTATACATGGCCTCTATCATGTTTCTGGTATACAGTAAGTCTCAATAAATGTTTATTGACTAAGTTATATCATAGATAAATGTAGGAAAAATTTACAAAATTTATCTTTAAAAGTGTTTCTTTTAGGATCGTATATGTTATGTATCCTCCAAGTCAAAATTTAAATATAAAAATATGGGGACACCTAACTGGTTCAGTTGGTAGAGCATGTGACTTGATCTCAGGGTTGTGAGTTTGAGCCCCACATTGGGTGTAGAGGTTACTTAAAAATAAAATCTTAAATTTTTTTTAAAAAGTACATACTAAAATATGAAAGAAAAATCACCTATAATTTCATTATCTTCACTACTATCAAGAGCTGGTATATTTTTGATGTTTATAATACCCATTTTTCCAATGAAGTTTATTTTCTTTTGTTTAAATAGTAATACACATTCATTACCACTGATTTGAAAAATATAAAAACAGAAAAATCCTTTTGTAGATATAGGTAGCCTTTGCTTATCATGCAAACAATTTAGTTGCAGTGGTGTAAATAACCATTTACCCCAACAGCACAGTTCAGGTTTAGTTAGCATGGCATATTAACTATGAACAACTACATATAGTATAAACTTCACTGCTAGATCTCCAGTCTGTAAGTCACAATATAAGTATGGCATATACATCATGATCCACAGCAGAAGACCCAGTTGATTCATACCTACCCTCCTGACCCACAGAGACAGTGAGATGATTGATAAATGTATATTGTTATAACTTGCTAAGTTTTGGAAACTTGTTAGTACTATAAAAGTAACATACTATGCTTAACATTTTTGATTCACAGACTTGTTTTTCTTCAACATTCTGTGGATATGGTTCTGGTGCCTTCAGGCATTTGTATTAGAGAAAAATAAAATCTGAAGTCAGTTCATTTTACCCACTGATTTGTAGGAAACCTTTTCCCTCTAACTGAATAATTATAAAATCGTTTTCTTTGTGCTTATTTTACAAGAATTCTGCCAATATCAAGGTATAGATTTATCTCTCTCTTTCCCTCTCTCCATGTCTTGTTTGTTTTGAAGAATAATTTCTTGGGTTTTATGTTAGATTCCTGTTCCCATTTCAAATATTCTGATCTCCTCTCATTCCAGAAATGTTTAGATTCAGAAACTCCCATTATTTTTAGGTTGAAACATCATTCTCTTCCCTATTATTGCTTCACATTTTAAAACCTCTATATATTTTTATATTGTGGAGAATATAATTTCTCCCCCGTATTAGGTATTTCACTTACAGTGTCGACACTACTTTTAACTTCTATATTTCTCAAGCAAACTTTAATTCTGATACTGCATTTTAGTTTCTCTGCAATCTTTATTCCATCACATTCCAATCTCACTCTCTCCAAACTTATACCATTTCCTTTTCATCTCAACCTGTTCTGAACTTACAGCTTTCTGTTTTAACAAACCCAAGTTTTCCTGAATTCTACTGAAGATGCCAAACATTTTTACACTTCTTTTCTTTCAGTTGATGTAGTAAAGTGTTCTTTGATATGTTCTTCCCCTCACTTAGCAGAAAAGATTTCTCTTCTTCTATGTTTTTCCTTCTCCTTCTTAAGTAGTGATCTATCTAGCATTGCACCTGTCCAGAGATGGGTTTGGTGGATTACAGTTTACCAGAGTCTCTATCCACACATATAAGGTTGAATCTTCTCTGTTCTGCATCCACAGCTTTATAAAATAATCAGACACTAGCCCAGTCTTCAGCAGGGTTTCATCTAGTGCAGCTCTGCTGCGTCAAGGTAGAGTCCTTGCTCTTTTGATATGTACATGCAATAACAGAGTAGTGTTAGGAGATGTAGGCTCTAGAGTCAGGTGGGTTGGATGAATGACCTGAGTCAAGTCTCACTAGCAATGCTAATGTGGCCAAGTCATTTAACTCTCTCTGCTTCAGATTCCTTAGAAGTAAAAATGGGAATAATAATACACAAAACCCATTAATTGTCAGCTTTAAATGAGACAATGCACATAAAGGGCTTAACACAGTATTTGGCACTTTGTAAGCACTCAGTGTTAGCCTTCCTCTAATTTGGTCATTATACAGAAAACCCAATCCCTGTAAGTATACTGTTACCAAGGTTCTTTCTTCACGCCAACCTCCATGTCTTTATTTGTAAGGATGTCCCTCTCTGCATACAATGCATTATGCTACCACAGGCTCGCTCTCTACAGCACCCTGCTTATTTTCCTAATCAGGCTGCTGTATCTGACTACATGTACAAGGTGGGAACAAGGAGACGGCAGAGAGAATAGTGCTCAGATTGCTTCAAAAATTAGCCACACACAGTTAATGGGATGAGTCAGTTTTCTGATTCCTGGTTCAGGATAGATAGTGGCAGAAGGGTAGTACAGGTGGGACTCCAATATCACACAATGTTTAAAGTTTTCATAGGTCTTCAAAACAGTGGAAACTTCTTGAAAAATTCTAGGCTTAGCTCAACAGTCAATTGGCTTTGGGAAAATTATCTTTTGGACCAGAAGGTACACAAACCTATTTTCTCCGAGTTCAAGATCTGAAAATAAAACCATCAGTTGTATATGTACAGATAACCAGACATGGCCGAAACCCCAAGTTCAATCATGAAGCTGCAAAACTGCTTCTCTTATACTGTGGATCCTGTAAGATCCTGTGGATCACTGAATAACAGTATTCCTTTCTCAGTCAGCCAAACTCACTGCTCCAAGGTAATTTCTATTCCTCCCTCCACCTAGATTCAGTTTCAATCAGTCAATAACTACTTCCCAAGCACTACTACAACGCCTCTCTGGTCTGCCTCTCTCTTTTCCATTCACACTCCCTCAAGACTTCAGTCCATCCTTTACTGTTTTCATCTGAGAGTTCCCATCTCTGCAGTGGCCTCTGGACCTCTAAGGTCTTCCTTCTGTAATCAGTACTATTTATTGTTGCCAAACTTTCCTTCCCCAAATACAAATCTCATCATATCGAACATGAACAAGGCTTCCCAATTCTATAGGAAAGAGTTTATTCTCCTTACTTGAAATCCAAGGTCTATCACCACATAAATGTCACTTCCTTTCCAGGTTTATCTCCTCAGAAACCTTTTCAGGGCAAACCTCAGAACCAGCGGGCCACCTAACCATACTCTGAGCACATGTGGCACTTTTACTTTCTGAGAGTTTAGCTTTTTCATCTCTCTTAGCTTGAAATGCACTGTTTAGACAAACACCTCAATCTACTGAAAGCTTCCTCGTCATTCAAGGTTTAGTACCAGGACCACCTCTAAAAAATGATCCCAGAACACTTGGATTAGCAATCAATCATTTCTTTTCTAGGCATTCACTTTAATTTGTTTATTCTATTACATTTATCTCATTCTGCCTAGACTAGAGAAATGATTTTGCTTCATTTACTCTCATCTTCTATAATCCAGCAAAATGTTTTGATACATAGTAGTAGTTCAAAAAGTTTTCCCTGAAGTTATCAGGGTTAAAAATGAGACATGGAAACTGAAAAGACTCCATGAAGGAAAAAGCTACATTGTTTCCTTTGCTTATTTTCCTGTTTTTGTTCTTACTAGGATCTATACCCTGCCCTATACATGCCTCACTGCATGTTCTCCCTGTAAAGGAGGAGTTAATTCTTTTCAGCTTTCTAGCACAACAGATAATATCTAAGGAATGACAGGGAAGGCCATCATGGGCATATTCAGCCCAATGGTGCTAGAAATCTCAATGCCAAGACCCCCTGACTCCAGGGAAAAAGTGATTAATGATGGACACCTAGATCCCGTCCTCGGTCTGACCAGTTCCTGGATGTCAGAGACGGCACATGCACCAGATCATAATCTTCAGCAAAAACCCTAGGCCCCAAGGAAAAACAAGACTTCTGCTCCTTTCCTTTTGGAGTCACCCAGATACTCTGTCTGTATCTGCTCTCTATACATCTTCAATAAACTCTGCTTTCACCTTCTGCTGGCTCACGTTTGATTTTCATCCTGTGTGAAGCCAACGACCCTCTTGGTTGATCCTGCAGGAGGCCCTCTGAGTCCTTGAACCTGGCCTACCTGCATCAAAACTTGTAATATGTGAATATTGCTTTATTTAATTAGATACTAAAATATGCATTCAAATGCTCATATTTCATATAGAAATGAAAATGAGTAAGACTATAACTTCTACTTTTGGCATTCCCCAGTATTTTAGGGTCAGTTAATCTGCTATGAAGATATAATAGCAAGATAAAATATGTAAATATAAGTTTCCAGGGCATAGATTGCCCTCCTGCATAGTAATTACATTTAATTTAACTCTGTGTTCTTGAAGAGTACAACTCTGAGTTAAACCATACTGTGGGTTTGTTAATACTATCTGTATGGTATTTTAAAATTTACAAAGTATTGTCACATTTCTTATGTAATTATGTCATTTGTTAGGTAGCATACTTATTATCCATTTTTATGGGCTCAGACAAACCAAGAAATAAGAGACTAAATAAGAGAAAAGAATTGGATTATTTCTTGCATTATTTGTTTTCCCATAAATCCAAGGTGCTGTTCACCACCTTGGTTATGACTTAAATTTGTTGAATCTTCAGTGTTCCTAAAAGCCCCATTCTCTGAGTATCAGGATTGATAGGAATCTTTAACAAAGGCCTAAACAGGCCTGGCTACCAATTGCGGTTACCATAGAATTTACTGGGACGTGTGCAAGAGTAAATAGAAGCAATATTAATAATTACCAGAAGAGGCAAATGTAAATCAGGATTGTTGTGGGCAAACTGAAAAGTGCGATCTATGTACTGACCTTAAAAACTGAGAGAACCATATTTTCTCTCCTGTAAAACCAAAGCATAGAAAGTTATCTACGAATTTTCTGTCTTGAAATATGTATTAGTCTCTGCAAAAATAAACTGTAAAAATGTTTATTTTCTAGTTTTGGCTGGAAGACTTGCTCCTCCTCCTAAAACAAACATACATAAACAAGCACATAAGAACCCATTATGAGAACAAAAATCTTAGGCATATATACACTGTACATAATGTTGCAAATGGTCACATAATACAGTTGATGCCAGACAGGATGCTGAAAGCATCTCTGCATTACCAAAGTTTCTCTCTCTCTGTTTTGCAGATGCATTTTATTTTTTGGTTGACTTTGATGTTTACTTTGAGAAATAAAAATTGTATATATTTAAAGTGTGCAATAAGATGTTGATATATGCATGCACTGTCAAATGATGACCACAATCTAACTAATTAAAATACCCATCACATCCAGTTATGTATGTGAGTATGCCAATAACACTTGAAATACAGTCTCCTAACAGATTTCAAGTATATAACATAATATTATTTTTCCTAAGAACTTTCAAAACCCCTAGAGGGGAGCCACAGACTATAGATCAATTTTGAACAAATACCAATATGTAACCTGGGTTTTTTATAGTTTTATTATTTAAAAGGATTTTGCTTTTTAAGGTTTTAAGTTCAGTCTTATCTTTCCTTGGTAAAATTTAAGTCACTTATAATAATCTAAATTTCTGTAAGCAAAATCAATAATCCATTATGGACTATGTCAGTTGTAGGACAATAATTCTTACTGAAAAGTCACTTAAAATTTTAATTCTTTAATTTTATAAAAATTCCAACTTGCTAGGGGTGCCTGGATTGCTCAGTCAGTTGAGCTCCAACACTTGATTTTGACCCATGTCATGATCCCAGGGTTGTGGGATCAACTTGCTTCAGTCTCTGTGGTGAGCATGGAGCCTGCCTGGGATTCTCCTCTTATCTCTCCCTCTATTCCTCTACTCCTGTTCATATGTTCTCTCTCTCTAAAGTAAAAAATATATAAAAATAAATTACAACTTGCTTGTTTCTGTGGCACCCTGAAACTTATCTATCAACCCAAAATATCTGATAAAAATCTTTAAAGAACAATGCTTTACTCCTATTCAGTCACCATATAAACTATTCCTGCAGTGACACAATAGTTCAAATCTCTCTGTTAGCAATTAATTGGTTATTTAGACCAACAAACATTTTTTGGTGGCAGAAAAGCCATCCATAAAAGGTCAGAGACACTTTCATTCTTAGGATAAAAATCAAGTTTTCTTGCATTCCCTTAATCCTAGTTTAGAAAAGTAATTTAACCCCAAATAATCACGATTATTACATTTTAATATAAGCCAAATGTTCTGCGAACATTTTGCAATGCTCAGCAATTAAAGGACCCCCTTGATTTTATAATAGTGAGTAAAGGGTTGATATTAATGAATAATACTCTGATGTCTTTGAACTTTGATGAGACTTGCATTTGATGACCTCGTATCACACTACTTAGTCTTTGACTATTGTGGGCCATGCAAGTGTCAACAAATTTCAAAGATTTGAAGTCACTTTTGTTTCTTATCATTGTGATATTAATTGGTGTTAAAAATAGCTTAAAATACCCTAAAATATTTTGAAATTAAACAATGACTAAATAATCTATGAGTTAAAAAAGAAGTCATAATTGAAATCAGAAGATATTTCAAAATGAATGGTTATGAAGCTATAAAATATCAAGTTGTGGAATACAGCTAATCCTGTGCTTAGAGGAAAATTTATAGTTTTAAATGCATACATTAGAAGGAATGAAAGGCTAAAATTTTGATGAACTGAAAATCCACCTTGACAAGTTAAAAAAGGAGCAGTCAATTAAAGCCAAATAAAAAAGAAAATACATAATAAAGTTTAGGAAAGAAATTAATGAAATTAAAAAAGCATGCAATTTGGATCATAGACATAATATAAAACACAATACTGTAAAACTTCTAGAAGGTAACACAGGAAAGTCTAAGTGACTTTGGGTTTGGTAATAAGCTTTTATATATAACACAAAAAAGCATAATCCATAAAAGAAAAAAAATTGGTATTTTGGAGTTTGTTAAAATGAAAAACTCCAAAGACTGGGAGGAAAAAAAAAACATATATGATAAATGACTTCTATCCAAAATATACAAAAAGTTCTTAAAACTCAACAATAAGAAAATAACCCAAATAAAAAGTGGGCAAACGACCTGAAAAGATAGCTCACCAAAGAAGATATACAGATGGCAAATGGGGACATGAAAAGATGTTCAGTATCATGTATCACTAAAGGAATCACTAATTAAAACATTTATGAAACACCTCCACATACCTATTTGAATGGAAAAAATCCAAAACACTGAAAACACTGAGTTCTGGCAACAATGTGGAGGACAGAAACTTCCACTCATTGCTGATAGGAAGGCAGAATGATACAGCGAATGCAGAAGACAGTTTGGCAGTTCCCTACAAAGCTAAACATAGTCTTAACATGCAATCCCACATTCATGGTCCTATGCATTAATCCAAAGAGTTGAAAACTACGCCTATGTAAAAATCTGCAAATATTTATAGCAGTTTTATTCATAATTGCTAAAACCTGGAAGCATCCAAGATTTCCTTCAACAGGTGAATGGATCAACAAACTGGTACATCCACACAATAGAGTATTATTCAGTAAAAAAAAAAAATAATAATAAAATAAAATCTGTTATTGTTCCATGAAAAGACAGAGGGAACTGAAGCGCATATTACTAAGTTAAAGAAGTCAATCTTAAAAGGCTATGTATTGTATAATTCCAATTATATAATGTTCTGCAAAAGACAAAACATTGATGTTAAAATTTGGACTTTAGTTAATAATGATGTATTAATATTGGTTCATCAGTTCTAACAAATGTACCACACCAAAGCTAATAATAAGGGTAACTGAGGGCAAGGAGCAGGGGAAGGAGTCTATGGGATTTCTCAATTTTTCTGCTAACCTAAAATTGCTCTAAAATATAAAGTTTATTAATTTTTTTAAAGTTCAGCTGTGTTCTAAAAATGCAATGGTGGAAAATCAACAAAATACATGTTTCTTTTTTATAAAAAGAACTGATACAATTTTATCAATGCTGTTCTTATAAAAATAATCAATATTGTTACTTAAAAAAGGAATATCACTACAGATCATATAGGTATTAAAATATAAAAATATTATGAAAAATTTATGCCAGTGAATTGAACAAATTCCTAGAAAAACCTTAGCAAAAATAGTAGAAAATCTAAATATCCCACAAATATTAAAGAAACT
This sequence comes from Proteles cristata cristata, assembly GCA_017311185.1. Lineage (NCBI taxonomy): Eukaryota > Metazoa > Chordata > Mammalia > Carnivora > Hyaenidae > Proteles > Proteles cristata. The sequence continues at coordinate 1,695,742 of JAESUZ010002205.1, read as the reverse complement.
GAATTAGAAGCTTTCTCACAAAGAAATATCCAGGTCCAGCTACTTGTGAATTCTTCTAAAATTTCAGATAGATACAATATCAGTCTTCTTAAAATTTATTTTTTTATTTTTTAAGTAATCTCTACACCCAGCATGGGACTCGAACTTAAAACCCTAACATTAAGAATGGTATGCTCTATGGACTGAGCCAGCGAGGGGCCATGAAATGATACCAATTTTAAATAAAATCTTCTAGATAATGAGTTTAGTATTTGAAAATCAATTAATATAATTTGTCACAAGAATAAAATACAGAGGAAAGATAATATGATAATCTAAATATATGGAGGAAAAACAATTAAAATAAGTAGCACCTGTTCAGGATGAAAACTTTTGGCAAATTAGAAATAGTTGTGAACTTCCTTAATCTAACACAGTAGCTATGGAAACCTATAGCAAACAGCATACTTGGTGGAGAAATATGGAAAGTCCCCCTGCCCCCAGGATAGGGGTGATGAAACAAACATGCCCATTATCCCCAAATGTATTCATCATTCTACTGCAAGTCCTACACAGTAAAATAAGTCAAGGACAGCCTAATAGATCAACACATCAAGAAATAAAAGTATCATTATTAGTGAAGAACATGGCTATATATGTAGAAAATCCAAAGGAATCTACCATCTATCTGAATGAATAGCAAATTTAGCAATGCTGTTGGATCCAAAGTCAACATCCAAAAAAACAGTTGTATACAGTAGAAACTGTGAGTTAAAGAGGTGCCAGTAATGTTCTATCTCTCAATATAGATGCTTGTCACATGGAACTTTTCACTTTGTGAAAATCCATAGCTGCACACTTCTGATATGACACTGTTTTGGTGTACATTATACTCCAAAAAAAAAAAAACAAAACAACACTTACTTGATATCATTTAATGGATATAAAGTTTCAGTTTGCAAGATAAAAATGTTCTGGAGATGGGCTGTACAATAATGTAAGTATATTTAACAGTATTGAACTGTACGCTTAAAAATAGTTAAGATGGGAAATTTTATCTTATGTGCATTTCACAATTAACAAAAATGTTTATTTTAGAAAAGAATGGCATGAAGACATTAATATTAAAGACGGGTGAATCTTTAATGTGAATAACACATAGGAAAAATCTAAGTCAAACTCATAGCCCACCACCATTAGAGAAATTCTGCCTCCCTCCATTTCAGGCTGAGCAAAATTGCCACTCACACTGATAACAGAACCATATTGAGAAATCATAATTCTTCATTTGTAAAGAGGTATTCATCATAAGATATATCACTGATTTAATAATAGCTTTTGGATGAAAACCTCACCATGTTTATACTCACTTGAAGATTTATCTGAATAATAAAAGCGTGTGTGCCTTATAAGAGAGTGTGTGGGATGATTATAAAAATGAAGAAAGATGATCTGGTTTGTCTATCTTTGGAATGTCAATCTAATGCCTCAAGGTAGAAGTATCCATCCATTTAAGGGATCTTGACCACAATAGTAATTATGGTTATGATAACAGAATCTAAACAACACAAGCATCAGAAGGGATTCAATTTATTCTAGCACTGATTTATTCTATTTATATATTGATAAAATAAGCAAAAACACAAATTCCTTGGTAGGTTTTTGGAGATACAAGGTTATGAGAATAGTGTCAGTCCTGAAAAAGGTGGGGCTTACATGTATACCATGTTTGTATTGTATCTAAGGTAGAGTTTTCCACTATCCACACTGACCAGACTTGATAATTTTTTGAGTAAGTGCATATGTGTACATTTTCACACAGGGAAAAAAACCCCACACCTATTCAGTTCCTTTAGTCAAGTTGACTGTTGCATGCCTACTGGTTCAAAGGAGTCTATATGTTTTGTACATGATCGATGGCTATTTATCCTGATCACAGGGCCACAACTAATCCACACAGCACTTCTGAAATCTTAGGACAGATTTAGTCTTTCAGGTGTATGTCTTGGGGAAAGGAAGTAGGCTGAATTTTGGCCCTGATTGTTTGGTAACCTGGTACTCTTATGTAGGATATGCACTGGCTTTGAGGTAAAATTCAGTTACCACCTTTTCTGGCATTTATGGTGGTACCTGAATGTCAGAGCCCCTTTGCATAACATTATCAGTATGTGATTACATGTATATATATGTATATACTATATATACATATCCTAATGACTGGCACAGAGATAGAGGCTTGAGAATAATGTAGTGACACTGGAAATAAATGTTACTCCTGCTCCATGGATAAGCAATATTTGTTTTTAAAGAGATTTTAAAATACATTCACTGAAAATATATTTGGAACAGCTGAATGGGTTTGCCTTTAATGAATGGTGGAAGAATGGAGGCCTTCAAGGCCTCAGGCATAGATGATACTCCTGCCAGAGAAGCGTACTAATAAATTATGGTACCTTTCCGTGTCCAGAGTGGGTAAGTATAACCTTTCAGATTTACGTGTAATAAACTCTTTTTTAAAAGGCTGTGCATAGAAATGCCACTTTATGTTTGCAACCATGATTTCAATTATATTATTTATAATTAATATATTACAAATACGAGTATTGAGAGGAGCTCCCAATTTTTTTTTACTAAAAAACAAAGGGTATGAAGAGCTTGTTTCTTTTTTTTGCACTGTAATGATTCTGAATTATTTTTGATTAACAAAGAAAATGTTCTGTGACTTCAGTGTCTGTGATTACATTGCAAGTACAATAGAGAAAGGTCACTAATGGGTACCTCTGAGGTCAGAACTGAGATCGTAGTGTTCAAATTTGTTTATTAATGAGCCCAAGACAGGGATCTCCTTCTAGAATGCCATGGATTTGTGAATCAAACAAAATCTAAAGTAATGTTAAAAATGTTACACAGCCACACTATCTGAGAATATTATTGCAATGTACAGCCTCTGAAATAAGCAAGCTTCTTGCAAATGCCTGAGCCATGTATGGAGGGGGAGAACTTAATCAGAGGAACTGCCACTCTCTCATCAATGGCAGGAGGAAAATGGGAAATTCAAGATGCAGAAAGGAATTACTGCAAATATATGTGCACTTTTGGTCACTGCTTTTTGATGAAGAAAATATTGTGCATAATAACTCGAGAATGTATTTAACATAAATTATATTTGCATGAATTATGTTTATTCATATGGTCAGATACATAATGGCTTGCTTGATAAATGGCTGATTAGTCTTATAATCAGCCCAAGAGGGACCTGCTTCAAAAAACTCTCTCCTGGGGACATCTGACTTTCTAGATATTTTCCATTTTGCCTTTAAATAAGAAAATGTTGCTAGATTCAGGGCACCCCAAATCGCTTATTTCCAGCTACCAGTCTGCAATTTGGGTATTGCTTCCTCAGGAGGGACTGTATAAAGAAATCAGACAACTGTTCATCACAAACCTCAGACACACAACCAAGGGGTCAGTGCAATACCCACTCCAAGGAAGGGTGGGTTTTCAAAAGGAGAAAACATTCCAAAGGAGTCATGATTTCTTTCTTTAAAAATATAAGGAAAATGTGATATTTTTGATGAAGATAATTAATTACTACAGATACCAGTAGTATTTTTAACCACTGTGTTTTAATCCTAAGGCTATTGACTCTACCCACACCCTACATGGGACACTTAGATGTGGAACATTCCTTCAGCACCACAGAAAACAAAACAAAACAAAACAAAACAACAACAACAACAAAAAAGTTTAAAATATTTTCCTATAGTTAGGTAGCCTTATTCTGGGGTAACAGATCTTATATTTTTACTTCATGTCTTGCTTCAGTAATATTCCCAATCATTATGACTAACTCCTTCTTCAAAGTGATCTCAATTGTCACATAATTGTCACATATTCTAGAAAATTTCTCCCAACTGACTCCCACCCAGAACTCCCAATGTGGAACGCAATCTGCTTATACATTCCAGTAGCAACCTGTATTCTTTAGTATTGTTGATTAAACTGTATCAAAATGATCAGGATATTTCTCAATCCTTACAACTTTCTTTTTGGCTTCTCATACTGTAATTTCTTTGGGATTAGCCCTATGGATGATGTCCCTTCCTGCAAGGTTAAACTGAACACCTGCTCCTTATATGACATTCAACTAATGGTGAATAAAAAAATGAAGCCCTTACAAAGCAATTTACTCCTATTAAAAGGGTAAATAACATAAGTATTTCTACCCTTTGTTTACTAAACTTGGTATTTGGGCATCCATTCACCTCTATTCCTGCCATTATCATAACTTCTTTTCGGGAAAAGAAGTAAGTCAGATTGTGAAAATAAGAATCTTCAATATTTTTAGGTAGAAAATTCTGAGATCAGTAGTATTTCACTGGAGCCATAGATCTGTGTTCTGGTAAGTGTTTAATACCATTCTCTCTCTTTTATTTTTAATATTTTTATTTATTTCTAGGAGAGAGAGAGACAGCATGAGCAGGGGAGGGTCAGAGAGAGAGGGAGTCACAGACTGAAACAGGCTCCAGGCTCTGAGCTGGCAGTCAGCACAGGGCCCGACGCGGGGCTCGAACCCACGAACCGCGAGATCATGACCTAAGCGAAAGTCAGACGCTTAACCGACTAAGCCACTCAGGCGCCCCAATACCATTCTCTTTCTGATAATGTAATGAAAAATGTTTGTGGGTTCAAGAAAATAGACAAATTAATACAGATATGTAGTGGCTAATTACAACATGGGAAATTAATACCATAAAGCCTGTAGCAAGAAAGTATTATAATAAAGATGGAGAAATTCAAATAGCATAGGATTTTCACCTTTCTCTTGGTTACCAGGAAGGAATGACCAATTAGGGCAGATATTATATAATCAATTTTATGAATAATAAGCATGGCAACTCCTTATTATGACTGTTTCTTCATAATATAAGTTCATTATTTTATAAATAATAAGCACTTGCTCCTTGCAAAGATGAACTGAGTTTTAAAGGTTAAAGTACCAGATCTGAAATCACTGTTTTTAACAAAATGTATATGGCTTATGGTATTTGCCATTTCTTGATTTTGACTTTTTAATTTTTATTTATTAATTTTTTAATGTTTTTATAAAATTTATTTCTGAGAGAGAGAGAGAGAGAGACAGTGTGAGCATGGGAGGGTCAGAGAGAGAGGGAGACACAGAATCTGAAGCAGGCTCCAGGCTCTGAGCTAGCTGTCAGCACAGACCCTGATGCGGGACTCGAGCCGACTGTGAGATTATGACCTGAGCTGAAGTCGGATGCTTAACCAACTGAGCCACCCAGACGCCCCTTGACTTTTTAAAAGTAGTTTACAACCCTAGCAAAATATCTTTATACACTGCAAATAAAAAAAAAAATACGTCTAGTTAGATACAATTTAGATTAAATTCTACCTGATGGAATTTAAAAACTAAGTAGGGGTTAGTAAGTACAGTTGAGCATCCAGCTCTTGATTTTGGCTCATGTCATGATCCCAGGGTCCTGAAATCAAGCCCTGTGTTGGGCTCTGCACTGAGCATGGAGCCTGCTTAAGATTCTCTCTTTCCCTGTGCCCCTCTCTCCTGCTTTTGCTCTCTAAAGTAAATAAATTAAACCCCGCATGGGGCTCTGTGTTGACTGTCAGCTCAGAGCCTGGAGCCTATTTCAGAGTCTGTATCTCCCTCTCTCTCTCTGACCCTCCCCTGCTCACGTTCTCTCTCTCTCCTAGAAATAAATAAAAATATTTTTAAAAAATAAATAAATAAATAAATAAATAAATAAAAAGTAAAACTTCAATTCAGTCTTTGGAATTTTAGGAATTAACTCTTCTTTTTTTTTTCTTTAATTTTTTTAGTCCTTATTTATTTTTGAGAGAGAGAGACAGAGAGCACAAGCAGGCGAGAGAGATACAGAATCTGAAACAGGCTCCAGACTCTGAGCTGTCAGCACAGAGCCCTGTGAGGGCTCCAACCCACGAACTGCGAGATCATGACCTGAGCCGAAGTCAGATTCTCAACCGATTGAGCCACCCAGGCGCCCCTAGTCTTTGGAATTTTAATAAGTTGCGTCCAAGTAGGAGATATCAACAACATAGTTTATTTCAACATATGCATACACTTATGAATATAGATTTTGCTTAAATATCTGTCACTTTTCAGAAGACTTCAGTGAAAAACTGGAAGCAAAGTTTTTAATCCCCAGTGCTTGTGTTTATAATAATCCCATTATTGGGGCACCTGGGTGGCTCAGTCAGTTAAGCATCTGACTTCATCTCAGGTCATGATCTCACAGTTCATGGGTTCCAGCCCCACATTGGACCCTGTGCTGACAGCTCAGAGCCTGGAGCCTGCTTCAGATTCTGTCTCCCTCTCTCTCTCTGCCCCTCTCCAGCTCACAGTCTGTCTCTCTACCTCTCTCAAAAATAAATAAACATTAAAAGAAAATTAAATAATCCCATTATTAGATTTGGCTCTTGCTTGTCACTTTCTGATTCTGTAAATATCTTGTTTATTTAGTGAACCTTTCTCATTTGCTTTATTTTTATGTTATGTAACAATGAAATAGCTTCAAAGTAAGAACACCCAACATAGGGGCGCCTGGGTGGCTTAGTCGGTTAAGCCTCCGACTTTCGCTTGGGTCATGATCTCGTGGTTCGTGGGTTCGAACCCCGCGTCGGGCTCTGTGCTGACTGCCAGCTCAGAGCCTAGAGCCTGCTTCGGAGTCTGTGTCTCCCTCTCTTTCTGGCCCACCCCCCCTGCTCACACTGTCTCTCTATCTCTCTCCTAGAAATAAATAAAACATTAAAAAAAAAAAAAGAATACCCAACATAGTATCTTTCCTTGCTTAATAGTACATTCAATCTGCCACACATTTGTTAAACTTCCTTGAAACAAACCACTGCTCAGGCAGCTGTGAAAAATGTATAACAATACTAATTGTGATTGACAGGCTAATTAAATTGGGGGTGGGGGTGAGGGTAGAGTGGGCAGCCCAATGTAGATTTGCGTAAACTGAACTTCCCATTAACCCTGCAAGCCCGTTAGCAAATTTAATACGTAGACTTGAGAATCTTTTTTCCTGAAGAATTCACATTCTATATAATTCATTCTATGGAGGAATTAAGTACGAATTATTTAAATATTAGAAATAAACTGATTAGTGGAGAATGCCTGTTAATATATGTTCTTAAAATAGGCCACATTCTGACATATAACAATAAACCGACTATGTTATTTATTTTTTGAAATGTATATATCTATATCTAAATATAGATGTATATATATATTTATATTTATATCTTCAATTTTCTGAAAGATAATGATTATTTAAAATAGGTCCTTGTAATTTTACCCAATAGTATTGCTTCCAAAATAGCCATGGAAACATTTTTAAATACATTTAAGTGAAAACCTTCAAAATATTTAAAGACCTAACTTCGCAGTGCTTAATGGGTCAATCAATTGATTAAAGTTTATTTAGTTTCTATATGTTTTTGTTTTTTGTTTATTTTTGAGACAGAGAAAGATAGAGCATGAGCAGGGGAGGGACAGAGAGAGAGGGAGACAAGAATCCAAAACAGACTCCACGATCTGAGTTCTAAGCACAGAACCGGATGTGGGGCTGGAAACCATGAATCTGCAAGATCATGACCTGAACCGAAGTCAGGCGCTTGACTGACTAAGCCACCCAGGAGCCCCAGTGTCTATACGATTTTAGCATCATGTAAGTAGTGAAGCAACTTGCTTCACTATAATCTAGTGTATTTTTTATTGCTAGTTGAATTCTCTATAAAGATTCTGGCAATTGAATATGGTATTTATTACACAGTATAGAACAATGTTTTCCAAAAATGAGTTAAAGGACAAAAGATGCTCTGCATAAAAGGTGATCTGAGGCCAGATAAATGTTCTATATGTGAGGATTCAAAATGCATTATTACTGCATGTTTGGCTTATCTAGAGACATACAAAGTCTATAAATATGTTAAACTATTTAACTTCTTTAATAGTCAAGGAAATGTAAATTAACACAATCATAAGAAATACTTTTTTTGATCAGTCATATTAGGAAAGATAGAAAAACAGATAATATTCAGTTTTGCCAGAGAAATAGGCAAATGGGCATACCCACAGATATATACAAAACAGGCAAGTACAGCTGGCTGTCCTATGGATTGGTGCTAACTACGAGTACGCGCCAAAATATGTTTAGATTTTGATCTAGCAATTCTTTGATGACTGCAACCTAAAAAAGAAATAAAAATTAAGGCTGTCAGGCTACACACGTGCACACACACACACACACACACACAGTTGGAATTTTTTTCTGGGCTATTTTAAAGCTGTGTAGTGAGATATATATTTTTTGGCTTACTTTTATTTTTTACTTTTCAAAACCAAAGTTTTTAAAGGATATATAAAAATTCTTTGAAAAAATGTTTGAAATGCTTTAATCTAAAATTCAAATCTCTGATTTTTAACAGTCAATATTCTGAACCTTACAGAATTTACTGATACAGAATCCAAGGAACCAGACATAACAGGTTTTTATAACCAAGTGATCAAAACCAAAGACGAAAAAACAAAGGACAGCTAAGATGACCCTCAAATGTTTTATCATTCAGTCCACAAAGCTGAATTTGGTGCCTCAATTTGTTGCAAGGATAGATGAGAGCTAACTCATTATTTGAAGAAACCACTTGAGGTGAATGGACATTCACAGAAATATCAAGCTGATGTCAAAAGATGCCAATTTTTAACATAATGGAATGCTGCATTACTTTCATCTTCTTAGATACGTTACTTGTACTTTTATTATTGTAATATCCATTGTTCTAAAACAATATATCCTTAAATGTAGAACCTTAATAGTCCAAAGGGACAGGTTAAAAGTAGTTACAGACTATTACCACTACTTGAAAGTAAATCTAGACAAGAAAGGCTAATGAAGGAGGGCAATATTTACAGATTTGGATTAAAATAGATCAGTAAAGAAAACGGAACATGATAGGTTCAATAGAAATGGAGACTGAGGTTATCTCCTGAGAGGCAAAGAGGGGAATATAAATTAAGCATAACCATTTGTAACTGCTTAAAGAAAAGTCTTCCCCCATAAAAGTCATTATGTTTGTGGGAACTCTTAAGTCTTGTGATATGTATTTCATTTAAAATCAAATTAGGCCACCCAACAGATTATTCTAGTACTCTAGATAAGCACATAGCTAAATATGAACTCAAATTAATAAAAGTAAAAATATTACTGATAAGAATACACATGAAAATTATTTTTTAAATTACATAAATAATGAAGACAATGTCTCTAAATAATGTCATATATACACACCATATATATATGTAGAATGCCATATATATGTAGAAGCGTTACATCATGTATCATAACTTAAATTTGGAAAGTATTTTTTTAAATGTAGAGAAATGTTTTACCACCCAGACTATTATGTGATTCAAATCTCACACTAACTCTTTATATCTGTATTTAAGGAACACTACAATAGCATCCCAAGTTATTTCCATCTTCTCTCTACATGATTCAATATGGTAGACACTAGACACATATGGTTATTTAAATTTAAGTTTAAATAAATTAAAATTATATAAAAGTAAACATTCATCTCCTCAATCACACTAGCCATATTTCCAGTGCTCAACAGCCACAGATGGCTAATGTTTTCTCTGTTGGACAGTACAGATGCAGAATATATCCATCGCTGTAAAACATTCTGTAGACAGGGCTGCAGAGAATGCATGAGAGAAACACATGGCCTCTTAAGCATCTTGTTGACTATGCAAGAAAAGCCCATATCAAACCAAAGTGTAACCTTGTGTACAGTTTCTGGGATCATGATACACAATGTAGTGAGCTAATTCAAGAATGGTTATCCCCATACTATAGATTAAAACTCATGCTCAGAAGATAAAATGCTTTTCCTGAGGTTTATGTAGTATATATGTAGTACATGACATATATATGGTACATGACCAACCCATGAATCCAACACCAAGCTCTCAGCTGGTAAGAGATCATACTTTGAAAAAAAAAATCCCCATATAGCATCCACTCAAACTATAAGTGAACATAATTCACTACAAGGTAATTCAATACAATGATCACTGCCATAATTTTTCTCAAACATTTTGTAATCATATTACTAAAGAACTACAGTGCAGCTACTAGTTCAATTTTAGTTAAATTGACTAAATATAAACAATCTCCAAAACTATTTTGTACAAAATGTTCGACAAATGTTCAATGGCTAAATGTATCAATCAATATAGAATAACACTAGAAATGCAACAAATTCAGTTAATCAATCATTTACAAACTTCTTAACTAGTGAGATAACTTAAGTGGATGCGCTGTAGTTGTTGTAGTAGCAGGCATACGGGAGTTCAGGTTGGGAAAACATTGGGTATAAAGCAGTATTTTTAGGAGGTCTTTGAGATATGTGCAAAGAAGATGACCCTTACACTGGTTTGAGCATAAAAACCATTCTGAAAAAAGGTACTGTGTTAATAGTAAAATAATTTTGGAAGATGAAGAGTCCTGAATTAACTTTAAACTTTCTTTTGTTGATTGAGATTTCTAACTTTATGATTTCTCCTGAGGGAGTATGTAACATGATCACAGTATCATTTATTAAAAACAAAATAATTATGCCTTATTTAAAACAGACTGTCTGAATTTTTCCCTCTTTGTCCAACTGGGCATATCTTGGATGGCCAAGAAAAGAACACGTGTATCTATCCTGTGGTCTCTTCTCCCCAGATACTAATTTATCCTCCTTCTGTTTGTAGCCAATCATAAATGCCTGCCCTTATCATAATGTAGCAAATAAGTGTTTAATATTTCTATTGCCAAAGCAAGAAAGACCCTCAAAAATAATAAATGGCTCTAATGGTTCTCTGCATATATCTGCATATAAGCAGCACCACAATAGGAAAGCACTTGGAAAGTTCACACAGAACCCCCTAGGCAGCCTCCAGGCAGCAGAAGAAAAGCCTGAATCAGTATAACCCTGTGACGGGCTTTCTGGTCTTGATCCTTAGTTCGGAGATTCAGGTTTAAGAAATCCAGGGTATAGGGTTTACTACAGGACACATTAAAATAGCAAGGCTCTTCCATCCAATATTTCGTCAAGATCACGGATTTAAATTTTCACGATAGCCTCACTTGTAGGCAGAATTTCTTTGAGATATGATTTTAATACTAGGAAAGGAAAAAAGTAAATCAAATTGTTTTGGGGAGGAATCAAAACTATCTGAATTAAATGAATAGCAAGCAAAAATTGAGCTCTACAAGGGATTCTGCAAATCTGTAAACCTTGGCACATTCTGCTCTTTAGGTAGGGAAATGTGACACCAGAGTCCATTGGATGGCATTTCATAACATGGACACATAATGTACATAGTAGGTGATTGTGAATATCTATTGCCCACATAAATATAAAGAACTATTGACTTCTGGTTTAGACAGAATAAGCACCTGACTCTACTTCCCTTCTCCTCCTTTGTGTTAGAAATAATAAAATTATGTCAGTGCTGGGAAAATAAAAGGAAAGAAAAGGTACTAGATGAAGACCAGTAACTTTGACAAAACAGGTATAAAGTGAGATGAAAGGGCACAGAATGACAAACAACAATATGGAAAAAAGCATCCTAAAATACCAGAAGTAAATTCTTACTTCTCACAGAACACAAAGGGCAAAGGTGGGCCATGGGATAATTATCAGGGGAATTAATTAAAATTCACCATCAAGAATAGGCAGGCCTATAAAACAGCAACTCCTCCCACAGCTTATCCAAGTCCTAGAGCAAACCTTCTTAAACAAATGGCTTTTGCCCCCAGGATAAAGTGAGAAGTATATTATTAGTCTAAGAAAACAAGCCATCTGTCTAGAGAAAGCACCCAATATGGGCATAGGAATGCAAAAGATAAGCAGAGTAAGTTTAGAGATAACTTCCAGCTTCAACTACAAACTTATAAGTTAAGTCAGCCATGCCAAAGGAACAAGGTCTTTGCTTTGGTAATGGTGACAATTGGTTCACTCAATTTTAAAGTGAAGACCCTAAGGTTAAGCCTGCCTGCCAACTTGCTCCCATTTAAAGGAGAAGCTTATGTTGAAAGAAACCTACACAGCTGGGGGAAAAAATTACCCTGCTACTAATCCTATTAATCAGCTTTCATTCGATATTGAACCAACAACCAAAAAACACCAGACATTTGAAGAAAACCAATAGCATAAAAAAAAAAGAAAAAGATTAACAAACGTAACATGTGTCAAGAGATGAAACAGACAATTCAGAGAACAGAAGTAAGACTTAAGAATATTCTAATTTGTGACTTCAGAAATATTTATTGGCTCTGTAAAATGAAATAAAAATAGCTGCTATCTGGTTTTTTTTAAAAGAGCCATCTTTTTTTTTAGCAGAGAATCAATATGGAAAAAAAGAACATATATGTTTATTATTTGAATAATAAAGATAACTGCCAGAAGAGTTCAAAATAATATTAGAATTAGGAAATATTGGTAGGTGGTTGAAAAATTACTAAATTTCTAATCTTTTTATAGCAAAAAGTGAACATGTTAAACCTATAGTTAAAAAATCAAGAAAGAGAAGCAGTAGGTTTCATATATAAATACTGTAGGAGTTCAGAGGAAACAACTAGTTACTTGGGGGGCAAAAATGACATTGCTTGAATTCAGTTTATTTTTAAGAGTTTGTATGTAAAGATAGCCAAGCCAAAATATCCTGTTTAAAAGAAATATTCAGGACTCCTGTCAGTTAATGAAGCACATCAACTAGTATGATAGGGAAACAAATATAAGACAAAATAGGCAGAGAAGGAAAGGATTAGGACCAGGTCCCTGTGTGGGGAAAGACACATATTTTGGAATAATGCTGGGAATGTCTGACTACAGCAAACCGCTTGGGCTTAAGGTTCCTCTTAAGAATATAACAGAACCCACCTATTCCCCCTCAGGTTTCCATAGGAAATTTGACAAAAGACCTTAGTATGGCCATAGGCCACTCTCATACAATGGAAACAGGCCAGTCAGAAATGGACAACCCAGCACTTAGAGTTTTCCAGTTTTCTAAGGATAAAACCTGAGAAGGAACATGGGGAAGGAGAAGGGGGAAGGTGACCAGAACCTTATAAAACAAGGACCCTTGCCTATAAGTCCACAGACATTCACTTTCAAATGTCCCCACTCTATAAAGAGAACTTTCGTACTATTCTTACTTTGTAATCTTTTACTCTAATGAACTTTCCCCTGCTGTTCATTCTGTGTCCACCTCTTCATTCTTTGAAGTGGCGAGACAAAAATCCTCGTATTGAGGTAAAAATTCCTGCAACACTACCATTTATTCAATGTTTGGAAATCTTTCTAATGACAAATCTAAAGTACTAACTAACCACCTGCTTATTTGCACATGTTACAGAAAAACAATTCCTTCAGATCCCAGAAAGCAATAAAGCAATAGTCTTTTTTCTTCAGTGTTTCACTTTTCCATACAAGAGAAAACAAAAAGAAAGAAGGAAGGAAGGAAGGAAGGAAGGAAGGAAGGAAGGAAGGAAGGAAGGAAGGAAGAAGGGAAGGAAGGAAGGAAGGAAGGAGAAAGAAGAAGAAAGAAAGAAAGAAAGAAAGAAAGAAAGAAAGAAAGAAAGAAAGAAAGAAAGAAAGAAAGAAAAAAGTTAAAAAAAAGATGCTTTCTTCTGGGGCTGGGGAAGAAAACTAATTTCTTAACGTTTTTGACCATTTAATGTATACTTTTTAAATGTTGCTCAGGAATTATTTAATTCCTTTAAAGTATTTTTAAAAAATCTAAATCAACTATAGGGCTGAAACTAGGTGGTTCAAAAATGGAATTGAGCTTAAAATGATTATTAGACATGTTCAAATGAGGATGAAAACTTCAACATCATCAATGAGACACCAAGAATGATAAATTTTACTATCTTATGTTCACCAAATTTGCAGCTGATTTGAACTTTGAGAAACTATTGTGGAACTAGTAAGAGAATCATTGCCTCTTCCTATTCAGGTTTAGGCAATATTTCCAAATTTCTACCCTTGGCTATGCCTTTTCTCAAGTATTTATTCACACGTTGTTGAAAATACTGACAACCAAATATAACCCAAAGTGAATTAACCACAGTTTTAAGAAATACTGTGCTTTGGTGTGTTTAAAGTCGGTTCATTCAAACAATTATGTTTGGAACTTACTAAGAATAATAAAAAAAAATCTAAATTTTTATTATGACAAATAATGAGTGCCTAATAAACTCAGTATTTAAATAGTAATGGTTACTTAGGCTTTAATAATACTAGTACTAGTACTAGTACCACTTTATAAATACTTCCTTTACTAGTATGAACTATGATTTATAAATGTACTTCAATACCGAGAAATTTTGTGCTAATTCAAGAAAAATTGTTTACAGTAAGGAATACGTTGTTAGATATTTATTTAAACATATATAGAAGAATAAGAATATGAACTATTGTTTGGAATCCTGACATCCTGATATAGTTCAAATGACTCTTCTGGGGGGGGAAGCCTCATTAAAAAATCTCAGTTAAAATGGAAATATATCCAATATATATCACTATTCAATAATCAAGAAACAAATAAATTAATATAACACATGGAAGTACTTTATTTTAAAAATATTCAATAAAGTCAAAGAAATGGTTAATGAGTAACACTATGACAAATCATTATTAAATGTATTACAAGATGCAAATATTGTTAAAATATATGTGCATATTTAATGTTGAATTAAAGTCATCAAGTATTCTGTATAGTGTCATTTAATTTAACAAATGTTAATAAGGTATTTATAAATGGAATCTTCATAGAACAGTAAACATCTCTAAAAATACTTCCAATAAATCACTCTGTAGAGATCTCTTTATCCTCTACATACCCCACAAATAATCTTTTTACTCCTGAAATACTTATAGGACGTATCTGATATTAAATGATATGCACATTTTTTAACTTTATAAGTTTAACCATTGTATCTATCTGATATTCACAAGATACCAGGTGAAAAATTCAGTCTATCAAGTTAGTGGCATTTTGTAGACAGAACTCTGGATGTATTTATATTAGTGAAATCATATTACTTTTAAACTCAGTTTACTCAAAATACTTGGTTTGTGCAGTTTTGTCTTTTTCACATGCATATAAAACAACAAAATAAATAGCTAATATTGTGTTAAAATATAATCATAGAGCACAAAATTATTTTCCCCAGACTTAAATTATTATATTAAACACGACAGCAAACTATAAGGATCCCACACATTTCTTTAAATCATAAAGCATCAGTACACTATCTTGTAACACTTTGTTTCTACATATGATCTTCATTTCTAATAGTTGTGCTTCAGAACAGTGCTTCTTAATCTTAGGTGAACACATAAATTACTAAGGATCTTGTTAAAATGTAGACTGACTCAGGAGGTCTGGGGTGGGGCTGAGACTCCACATTTCTAACCAATCCCCAGGTGATGCTGCTGGCCCACACAATACATTATGTGAACAGGCTCTTAAATAATTGTTTCTTAATTTTGACTAATTTTCAGAATCTTTCAGAGTAGTTGTTAGAAATACACTGAAAATAATAAATCTCTTGTTTGGGATGAGATTCAGAAAATGTGGCCAGATGGCTTACCTAAATTCAAAACACTGATTTAAAAACTAGTAAACTTAACAAAAACTCTCTGTATCCTTTAATGTCTCACTATTTTCCCCCATATTTACATACCTCAGAAATTTTTCTTGATGAGTAAAAGAAAAAAAAATACCATTATAAGAAAAAAAATTGAGAGGGAAAAAAACTGAATATTGCTTATCATTATGTTTTCACTCAAAACTGTATTTCCTTACTGATTCTATGAAGAGATGTTTAGGTTAAGTACTATAAATGACAACAACCCCCCCTAAATTGCACAGAAGGAGAACAAAAGGAGATTGCTCTTTAAAGTACTCATTATATGCCAGATACTCTGCTAGAAGCACTTTTGTCCATTTCTCATTATAAGCAAGGGAAAATGAAATTATTTTCCCCAAGGTAACGAGAATCTAGAAGAGAAAAGAAAAAGTGGAACAGCTTTCCATTCCACCCAGATTTTCTGGTAACAATTTGAAATGGCCTCATTTAGGACATGGTACGGGCTCTATGAAATCCATCACCCCACGTAGTACATAGGAAGGAGAGACTTGAGTGGTCAAAGGCATAGAGGTGGGAAAGGCTTGGGTATATTGAGAGCAGAGTGAGAATATTGATTATTTTGGAGGATCAGTTAAAAATCGAGAATGACAAGACATATGGCATGAGGGGAAGATCTTAGAAAAATAACACAGACTCAGGAATGTCAAATAAGTGTTTGACTGTCAAACATAAGTGATTTAATGAGAATAAAAGATTTAATGAGACCAAGGTGTGGGTTCAAGAAAGATAAGGAAATGTAAACTAATAGGAGATATATAGAAAGTTGTCAGAATTGAAAAAAAAAACCACCAACAATCAAATTTTTGAGAGTATGAGTTGGAACAGTGCCTGGTGATCGTCAAATCCCATTTGTGTTGTCTGAAGTGGGTGGAGCTGAAAACCCCAGTTTATAGGAGGTAGAGAAAAGTAAAGTCAGAGTGTTCAAGGCAGCTTATATGATTCAAATATTCAGGCACTCTTCTAATGTGGGGGGTCTGGGGGGAGCTTCCTTATAAATGATGCTGGTAAGTGAAGAAATTAAAATCCCCAGTAAAAGCCATAAGTGGTTGGGGCTCCTGTGTGGGTCAGTCAGTTTAGCATCTGATTTCAGCTTGGGTTGTGATCTCACAGTTCATGGGTTCCAGCCCTGCGTCAGGCTCTGGGCTGACAGCCAGCTCAGAGCCT
Source organism: Proteles cristata cristata (assembly GCA_017311185.1). Taxonomy (NCBI): domain Eukaryota; kingdom Metazoa; phylum Chordata; class Mammalia; order Carnivora; family Hyaenidae; genus Proteles; species Proteles cristata. The sequence goes on along the minus strand of JAESUZ010002205.1, from coordinate 1,678,835 downwards.
GGAGCCTGCCTCGGATTCTGTGTCTCTCTCTCTCTCTGACCCTCCCCTGATCGCGCTGTCTCTCTTTCTCTCTCTCGGAAATAAAGAAAACATTAAAAAAAGAAAAAAAGAAAGAAAAAGCCACAGATGGTGTAATGTAAAAAAGAGATCCTGGAGTCAGAACTGTATTTTAATCTTGGCTTAATCATTTGCTAAAATGTGACCCTGGATAGATTATTTTACTTCCCACTTAAGCTCAGTTTCCTCAATAGAAAAATAGAACATGCAAATATCTATAATAACCCCTGCAAAGGGTTGTTATGCCTTAAAGAAAGGGCACCTGGATGGCTCAGTAGGTTAAGCATCTAACTTTGGCTCAGGTCATGATCTCGCAGTTTCTTGGTTCAAGTCCAGGGTCCTGGTTCACATTCTGTGTCTCTGTCTCCTTCTCTCTCTGCCCCTCCCTAACACACTCTCTCTCTCTCCCTCTCTCTCTCTCTCTCTCCCTCCCTCAAAAATAAATAAACATTAAAAACAGGAAGAAAGAAAAAGAGAGGGCTTCTGCCAAAGAGAACACATTATGATTTTGCCTCATAAAAACGGACATAATTGATACTTTCACCAAAGCCCAGTAAGGGCAAAACAGAAAAACAATTTAGTTTGGAAAGCTTCAATATATTTGACTTTGCCTAGCAGAGAAGTGAAAACTTAAAAAAAAAAAAAAAAAAGGAGAAGGATATAAGTCAGCATGTTAAAATAAATTAGATTCATGGGGCGCCTGGGTGGCTTAGTCGGTTAAGAGTCCGACTTTCGCTTAGGTCATGATCTCGCGGTCCGTGGGTTCGAGCCCCGCGTCGGGCTCTGTGCTGACTGCCGGCTCAGAGCCTGGAGCCTGCTTCAGTCTGTGACTCCCTCTCTCTCTGACCCTCCCCTGCTCATGCTGTCTCTCTCTCTCTCCTAGAAATAAATAAAACATTAAAAAAAAATTTAAAAAAATAAAATAAATTAGATTCAGTAATAATGATGAAGGAACTTCCTGGTCAGAAGTCACGGAATCACTTGGGGAGAATACACTTCCACTTGTTTACCACCAATTCCTGAAATTCTACTATTTAAGGTCCCTTTAGGAAAGCAGAAATATTAGTTTCTGTAGGCTCCCAAAGCAAGGTCCTGTTGTGTCTTTCTGAATTTTCTTTATGCCTGAGTTCTATTTCATGAGCAAAAAGGTTTTTTGTTTAAGGATATGTTACCCTGTCATACCTTTGTATCCAAATTGTGTAGTACTAAGTGCAGAATTAATCAGTTAAATGTATGTCTAAAGGCAATTTCAGTGGTTGATTTATTGGGTTGTTCTTAAATTTTAATACTGTCAATACAGCGAAAAAAAGACTATCATAATATTTCTGCATATATTTCATTCTGGTTACATGCTCTGCTTTCACTAAAAGGTTTTTCTAAAAAGTGAAAAGCCTTATTTTATTAATTACTAAAAATTAACCAATTACTCACAAAGTTCAAAATCTTAATGTATCTAAATGTTTCATAAAATAATTAATGTTCTTCAGATGTATATTAATCCATCTTAGATTTCTGAAAGGAAAGAACACTCATACTGTGACTATGCTATTAGCCTCTTATAAGAAAATCATTGCTAAATTTAAACTCTGATGAGTAGGGGTGCCTGGGTGGCTCAGTCGATTAAGCGTTCGACTTTGGCTCAGGTCATGATCACATGGTTCGTGGGTTCATGGGTTCGAGCCCCATGTCGGGCTCTGTGCTGACAGCTAGCTCAGAGCCTGAAGCCTGTTTCAGATTCTGTACCTTCCTCCCTCTTTGGCCCTCCCCTGCTCACGCTGTCTCTCTCTGTCTCTCAGAAATAAATAAAACATTAAAAAAAAACCTCTGATGAGTAGTTATTCTTCTGACTAATAACATAATATATAACAAACAGGGTCAGAGTAAAGCTATCATAACTAGAAAATTTTAACAGCCGTAAATATACTCTTCCCTTCTTTCGTACAATTAGTCCTAGAAACAGAAATCCCTAAATGTTGATGTAAAGTTCAAATTTAGATACCATGACATGGGGAGAGGCCCACAATGACAGTCACAAGGTTAAACAGATTTAACAAATAATGTAAGAGGGGTAACAACCTAGCTGTGAGTTTATTCATCTTCAAATATCCATCCAATTCCAATGAAAGTGGGTTTATATTCCCTTTAATTTTTTTTTTTTAAATGTTTTTGTTTATTTCTAGGAGAGAGAGAGAGAAACAGCGTGAGCAGGGGAGGGTCAGAGAGAGAGGGAGTCAGAGACTCTGAAACAGGCTCCAGGCTCTGAGTGGGCAGTCAGCACGGAGCCCGACGCGGGGCTCGAACCCACGAACCGCGAGATCATGACCTAAGCGAAAGTCGGACGGTTAATCGACTAAGCCACCCAGGCGCCCCTATATTCCCTTTAAAGAATGGCATCCATCTGTGCTCCTGATGCCAGCACCCTCCCCCCATCATCTTTCAGGCCTTTTGTCAACTCTTTATTCTTCTCCTTCTTTCACTTTTAATCTTTTCATCTCCACTGCCCCCTTCCCCCAAGACCTCTCCTCAGCTCTGCTCCCTCTCAAGCCCCCGTCCTATCATCCCCATTTTAATCATCATTACCCCCAAAGGAGCAGCATGTTCATACAAGTTGTCATCTCTAATTGTACTCTTTCAGCGCCACGCATTGCGATCTGTTGAAAACACTCTTGCCAAATCTTTAACTTGCTTCATGCCTCCTCCTAGCTTTAAAACCACCCTTCAGTCTAAGGTGATGTTTTTAAAAATCTCTTAGCTTGTAACTCTCTTCTATTGTCCTCTGACTGTAGGCTCCTGGTTCTCTGCTCTCTTCCAGATTCGCATCTTTCACTGTTCTTCTTTTTGCCTTACCTACTGCCTTGGCTTGTGATCACTCTGTGATTGTCTCTCTTCAGTCCCCTTCAAAATAACGGACTCTAGTCTTCTTCTGCATGTAGTGTGAAGTCCAAAAATGTACCATCTACAACTCCTCACTAACTGCTTGATGAACACAGATTCACAATGGCAATGCAAATAAATTTCTCAAACACTTCTAACACCTCCAGCTTCCTTCTGCCTACCATCAAAACTACTCTTCTTTCTGTATTCTAGAGATCACCAGGTTCACAATCAACCAAATACAAATATCTAGGCACAAATTTTTATCATTTCTTTAATTGTTAACTTAACTTTCGTATTCTCCCTTAAATCTGTCTTCTTAACTTCTTTCTCTGTCCTTCTCCTAATTAAGCTTACCATTACTATTATTTGGGGGCAGCATCTTTTAACCTAGACACACAGATTCCAATATTTTTCTAGTTTAGTAACTTCTTCCTAATGTTCCTAAGGATACATTTAAATAGGATAGTCTTGTAAAGCCGCATTCACTTCCTTGCTCATAATCTCACAGAATTTTTAAAGTTATTTACAAATAAAAAAAAAAACATTTGAAACTTCAAATTTTGGCCTTGGTCCATTTATTTAATAAGACTACGAATACCAACTTTTCTCATAATATCCATTTCTGTAGATAAATACACTATGCTCTACCTTGAAAACAACCTATCCTTTTCTCTCTTCTGTAACTTTGCTTATTCTGTTCCCAATGCCTACAATATTCTCTACCCTTCTAGTGTGATGAATTTGTGTTGTTTTTCTTCAAAACTTCACCTAAAATGAATCTCTGCCATCTACCTGTCCCTATTTCCTTAGTACAGTGATTAAGTCTTTCAACTTGCTTGAGTTTTGAGTCCTAAATTACACATTTCCCATCTTTATGGTCTACACTTGTCAGATATAGGTCACTACTCATTATTCTACTGAAAATTTTTGTATCATTGTGAGTTATAAACAGTATAACTGAATGGAACTGTATCAAAGGGCTAAGAATAATCCCAAAATGTGGATTGGGGGAGTCTAGACATACAAGATCAAATTGGGGATTCATCAATGTGGACTACATTGGTGAGACAGCATTCATGTGGTATAGTACTGAACTGGGCTTGTAGAGCCAGTAGAATCTGATAAGCAGAAAAGAACAGGGAGGATGATACAAAGTGGTAACACCAATAAAGGTATAGAAAAAAAAGACATAGTGTATGTTTGGGACTTACAGATAGGTACATCAGTCAGAACCTAATGTTTTTATTTATGAAATGGGGGTTACGTTTGGGCACATGACTGCAAGGCCAAGTTTTGTAAAGCTTTATCCAGCAGACAGTGGGCAGACCTTGAAGACTGTGTATGAGCTATGAGAAAGAGGAATAGGAACAATTATTTATCTTATGATGGTATCAGTTAAAAAAAAAACAGTATGTACTAATTAACAATGGTGGGATTGATTGTTCCAGGTACTTCACTTTTCTAGAACCACAATTTCTAAACAGAACTCAAACTTTATACTCCTATCTATGGCTTTAAGTAGCCCATTTACAACAGACACTTTGAATATACTTTGCAGGATCAAAGCTGTTTGTTAACAGCCTTAGCATATTAGTCTGATTAATTCTAGCATCCATTTTAAACTTACCTATTTAAATGTTTGGTATTTCAGTATCATACCTGAAGTATTGTCTTCTTTTCTTTGTATTTTAAGATCAGGATGGGCTAACAGAACTACTGACCACTTATTCTCAATTGATAAGACATAATATTTATCTGACAGAGAGTAAACAGACAATCTAAAAAGCTGGGGGAAACCTCATTGGTCATCTCTACAGAGCAACTGATCTTAGTTGGATGTGTAGTCTAAATAAAGAGAAAATGATTGTAAAGAACAAAGATTTTGTAACCATTAAGTTTATTCCCTTAAATATTAGGAACTAACATTGGAATGCCCTGTATACCAAGGTGTTTCATGTCATTTCTCTAGCTGAAATCCTAATAAAACAAGGTAAGGAGTAAATCAATAGTCTCAGATTTCATGATTCACTTCACAATGTTTCTGGGGGGAGTCATTGGAGATCCTAAGATTTTTTCTTTTCTAACATATCAACCTATAAATGAAACTATCTCAGAGATATGACTGAGACCTTTAAAGTGTCCTCAGCAGGGGCACCTGCGTTGTTCAGTCAGTTAAGCATCTGACTTCAGCTCACGTCATGATCTCAAGTTCATGAGTTCCAGTTCTGCATCGGGCGCTGTGCTGACAGCTCAGAACCTGGAGCCTGCTTCAGATTCTGTGTCTCCCTCTCTCTCCGTCCCTCCTCTGCTTGTGCTCTGTCTCTCAAAAAATGAATAAATGTTAAACAAATATTTAAAAAGTGTCCACAACAAACTACAAATAGTCAAGTAATACGTATAGTAATTTCAAAAGTGATAATAAAATCTATGGTTTTTTGAAACCTTTTCATAGGTAAATGTGATTAGCAACATTTGGGAAAACTGTGATTTATTTATACATATAACTAAAGTTAAAATACACAACCTGGCAAAATTAATATGTGTATATATATATATAATATATAATATATAACAGGGCTTAAGAGTAAAGAATTATCAAGTCAGCAATAGCTCCCCTTTGAATTCCATGAATAATGGAGAGATATTAGGAGAGTCACTAAGACTCTTTATCATTGTTTTCTAAAATATAAAATAAAAGATTTTAATTAGAGGAAACATAAAGCTCTTTTCATCTAGAAGCTATAATATCCTCCCAGTTCACATAGGATGGAAGTACATGCTGGGTACCTATCCCCTTTTCTTCATTTGGGCAATGCAGTTACAGGGTATAACTTTTCGAAAATAGCAAAGTAACAGATCATATATAAAGAAACAAAGGCAGGCATGCAAAGAAAGTATATTTTTCAGCTTTAAGAGAGTATATGAGATATGCAACTTACAGGGAACAAGGATTTAGGGAGAAAGAGAGATAAAACAACAGTGTAGTTATTACTCATATGATTTTTTTTCTTTCATTCAACTTTGTGTTAATTATCTATGCATCAGAAAAATATTTACTAGGTATGCATATATGATGCTTTAGGAATATTTAAACTGTGTATCAAATTTTGATGATATAATTTTGTCAATGTTCTTTCCCCCTAAAATTACACAATCACATGTGAAGTAATGAATTATACTTAATTTAATGAGAATTTATCTGATTTACCTGCTGCCCTCCCTTCACTGAACTCTTAAATTCTCTTATTCCTAGTCTCTATTACCTGTTTTAACCAGACTAAATATTTTGCATATAAAATTCTAAATTAAAATTAAAGTATTATATTGTTACTTTTAAAATATTAACTATACAACCTATGTAACCTGGAGAGATACATTATAAGTAGCACTCTGGATTTGAAAGGTAGATTGTTTCTGCCAATATCACAAAATATTTCATACTATCTCCTGTTAGAGAGAACAGGAGGACTATCTGCCGGAATAGTAAGCACTACTTCAGGAAAACGAGCTTAGGAACATGTTTGTAAAAGCCTAAGCATTTCATGCTGTTTCTCAATGTTAAATATACACCATCTTGAAATCTTTAATTTGATGTAAGGCTTTATTCTTTATCTTACCACTAAGGTGAATTTACTTGCACCAAGATTATCATTATGATAACGAATATGATTAATTGGAAGTAAGTATGTGCAATTTCATCTAAGATGCATGAATCATTATATGATGATAGCATGACAGAACTTTAATACCGTAAGCTTCCTGAACTCCACTGAATAAAGATTTAAAGTACAACACTCAGTTTTAGGTCTAAGTCTTAATGTCAGTGGGATTTACATGCTGCTTACCATTACATCCTACATATTGAAGTTAGATAAAAAATCCAGCTATTTAGAAATATTTTTGAAGTAAATATAATGCAGCATGAATGGTATCAGTGATAAAAATTTGATTTCTATAACTTGTTAATCCTATGCATAACAAATAACTCATTTGACTAATAAAAATTACAAATGTAAAAGATTTAACTTGAAAAAGAAGTGAGTTACATATAGAACTCAATAAAAACACATACGCATTCTTTTACATAACTGATCATTTAGATATGTATATATGTGTATGTTTGTGTGCATGCTCTTGAACCAAAAAGATTTATGGATGACTTGTTTTTTTGTGCCTTATGCTCATTATTATACTAAAATAAGATGATGTGGAAACATACAAGGACGAGGAATGCAAATAACGAACATGGAATATACATTTTAAAAGTCTTTATAAATATGCAAGAACTATAGAGCGAACTGTTAGAAGTTAGTGCAGATTATATTTCATATTTGTAGAGACTACACTAATAGCTCATTACAAATAACTCTAAAATATGAAAGGAAAAATAAGTCTATCTCAATGGGCACCATAAATTCACATTATTGCCACATACATATTCTAGTGTGTGTATCAATTTATTTCATGAAAAATATATTAACAACAACAAAACCAGATAACTAAATAAATAATCCTTTCATCAGCCCCTGATTTCTGCCTTACTCATGCTTTGGTGAATCATCGAGGGGAGTAAATTATTCATTATAAATTTCAAAGAGGAGTCTCCATTGAAAAAGCTCTGCTACTGGTCCTTCTTGGAACCAACATCAAGAGAATTCACTGCAATCTCAAACACTGCAGTAAAATAGAAGGTGAGAAGCAATCACTCAGGAGAGGTGTCTAGAATGAACTGAGCTCAGGGAGCTACATCCCAGCTGAGTGAGGTGTGTAAAGATAATTATTAATATTTTGAATTACACTTGGAAAGAAAAAGACTAATCAAGGAATTGCACACAAATGTCAGCCAAGCTTTTAAATACAGAAATCTTTATTCTATTTCTGAAGAATCTAGACGGTTTTTAACCATAGCCTTAAACATGGTCACTATATTGTAACTTTATGGCATTAATAAAATCAGTTGTAGTATAAGTGTTTGAAATATTTGAGTATCGTAAGGTTTATACCAAAGGACCTAGTACAGTACCGCTACTATTGTAATAGTAAATAAAAACTATTGAAAATGAACACAATTAACAAATCTAATTTGTACTGCTTCATAATAAATTCAAGTTTATGAATAATGGAGAGATATTAGGGACTCACTAAGATTCTACCACAACTTTACACTAAGAGTAAAGAGTTAAATCTTGTGATAGAGGTTTTATAAGTTTTATAACTTTGTGTAAAAAAGTTACCACAACTTTATTCCTGGTTAACTGTCTCCAGCATGTTAAAATGTCAATACTACCAATCAGTCATAATTTATCTTTAGCTCTTGGTTAGTCTGCTAATAAATTTGTAATAGAGAAGGCAGAAAATATTGGAGGTCCTCTGGCACTGCTACATGTGTCTCCCAATTTCATATCGCATGTACTCTAGCTGGATACTGACAATTAAGGGGACAATCACGTTCCCTAACCTTCTTTAGCAGTAATTTTCCTTGGCTGCCAGAAGGACATCATTTAGATCTGGTGAAGAAGGATTCTTTCCCTTCCACTTCCACTTAGCTATCTTCCATTTAACAAATCAGAAAACATTTGGATAACACGGATTTTTGTGAATAAGTCAGTGTTTAACTTAAATTAATGAATGTAAAGACTTTCCTCTCCTTAAGGAACATTTCCATCTGTTTTATTCATTATTCAAAGTATAATGCCTAATGCTTCTTATTTAATGTTAATACCAAATATGTATCTAAATTTACATAAAACAGAATTACATCTTTATTCCAACCAAGAGTATACTGATGCTATATACTATGGCTACTGACTCTAATATCTGTTGCACACTTTCTATGTGTTCGTTAGTCATCAAGCTAAGTATTTTTAGGTTAAAATTTAATCCCCATTACCAGCCTAAAAGGTAGATATTACTATTATCCTAAGTTTACAGATGAGAGCATGAGGCTAAAAAATGTAAATAATTTGTCCAATATTCAGTCTAGAAAGCTGATCCCAGTGCCCATGAGATACATGATTTACTGTGGGGTAGAATTCATGTAAAGCCTAAAAAGAGAGATGAATTTTGATAGAAAATAAGAGATTTTTTAAAAACGGTCACTAGCCTTTTCCCCTTATTTTCTCCAATCCACAGTTCTCATCAAAATGAAAGTAGGAGGCAATAGCAACAGAATAAAGATCTGTAGGGGGAGAGATTCAATGTGGTCAATGAAATTTAATTTGAATGGGTTATAAATCAAAAGGGTCAAGGCCAGCCAAGTTTCATTTTCTATTTTTCTAGGTCTAACAAGTTTTGCTCACCAAACTACTCATTTGACCCAATGCTAAATGTTTTGAAAATAAGACCCAAAAGACAAAGATCTAAGCATTCAACATAATTGCCTTAGCACATGGAGCTAACAGGCTCCTATGTAAAGTAGTATTCACTTAGGTGTAAAAACCTGTAGGCAAGACTAACAATAAGATTCTGCAGGTAGGTGTTAATGAAGCCATTCAGACAGATGAGGTGTCAACAAAATCTAGCTACTGGGGAGTGAACTTGGATTACTATTGTGTGGTAGGAAGGCAAATTCAGGATCATGACAGTTAGCCATTCGTAAAGCTGTTTGATATGTCAAGGGGTAGGGGGGGCATCTATCTTATTAAAGTTTGAAATGAAGGAAAGGTAAAATAAGTGAAGATTTTTCCAGATTAAAGTTAAAATATACCACTGACAAAAAATGGAGTGTGAAAAGGAAGTATTGAAAAATAATCTCTCACAATGAAGTTCTCTTGCTCTCATACTCCTGTCCTTGAAAGCCAGAATTTAATGCTTCTCTCAAGTTATAATAAGGATTTTATATGGTTAGAATGGTAAACATACAACCTATGCAGACCAAACATTTCTTTGAAATACAACAAGTAGATAGAATTTAAGATTACAATTTTCAGGTAGAGATGATATAAGTGAGCATAATTATTACCTGGTATTGTAATAAATTGGTAGAGGCACAAGAAATATAATCGATTAGTGGATACATAAAAGTATCACGACTATTCAACAATGTGATAAAGAAACACAATACTCAGATGACAGCTACTGTCTGATCACTGCTAGCAAACCAAAACACCAGAAAATATTTCTCTGAAATATATTTTTATTGCATCTTTTGTTAGGAACTTGATAGAATCAATGCCTAAAAGAGGATGGTATGAGAGAGAACTGACATCTGTTTACTATCAAATATATATTATCACTTATTTCTTCAAGGTAATTTGGGCTTTAATTGCAAATGAATTTTTTTCCTCTGAAATTTATGGGACTTTACTTCCAGCTTGTTAATAAGCTTACAGCGTTTTTAGTTTTTAAGTTAAGGGAAGGTGGGGTAAAAATCAACTTAATCTGCCAATTTGGAACATTTGCCTGAAAAGTTTGGCTTTTTATTTGTGAAGGTTGATCAAGCATGTGTTCAAGTAATATGTATGATATTTAAAAAAAATAATGTTTTATTTATTTCTGAGAGAGAGACAGCATGAGCAGGGGAGGGTCAGAGAGAGAGGGAGACACAGAATCCGAGATAGGCTCCAGGCTCTGAGCTAGCTGTCAGCACACAGCCTGACTCAGGGCTCAAACCCATGTACTGTGAGATCATGACCTGAGCCGAAGCCGGACGCTTAACCAACTGAGCCACCCAGAAGCCCCTACGTATGATATTAAATTAGTCCACTCAAAGGGATGTATGATCTCTTAAAAATTGGGGAGCCTGGGTGGCTTAGTCAGTTAAGCGTCCGACTTTCGCTTAGGTCATGATCTCACGGTTCGTGGGTTCGAGCCCCGCGTCGGGCTCTGTGCTGACTGCCAGCTCAGAGCCTGGAGCCTGTTTCAGTCTGTGACTCCCTCTCTCTCTGACCCTCCCCTGCTCACGCTGTCTCTCTCTCTCTCTCCTAGAAATAAATAAAACATTAAAAAAAATTTATAAAAAAAATTTAGAATTATTACAGTGATTCACAATTTGTTACAAATGTTAGTTAAATAGACTATAAAGGAACGTGGCTAGCTTTCAGTACCCCATCTATATTTTCTACACCTTTCTTCCTCTTAGCCCACTAGTTATGGTGGTTCACAGCTTACTGAGTTTCACCCTGGCATACTGGCACTTATGAAATTTAGTAAAACAGAGCTCTGTTCATCACATAGACATTGTCGACTATGAATAACAGATATCCACTTGTCTTAATTTACATCTTGATTTTAAATTCCACTATGTAGCCATGTTAGCATACAGAAAGTTTATATCTAATGTAGTCAATAAGCACCTACTTAATATTTAGTGTTCTCTTTGTGTTGGAAATTCAGGGAGCATCATTTGCAGAGTCACTCAGTGACTAATTTGAAGGATTAAGTTTGGTGCACTGCAGGGATGGCAAATACCTGGTTCATGAACTTCCATAGTCCCTCTCTCCCTACCAGCCATAGCAGACCTCACTACTTCATCCTAGTACTCTTTCTGTCTTAGGTACTAACCACAGCCTCAGGTGTACGGAACAACCTCAGATTCCCACTCAAGGCAACTCCAAACAATCTGGTACATCCTTGTTAAACTGATACCTTGATGATCACAGACCTGGGTTATAAATTCAGCCCTGCCGGGGTGCCTGGAGGGCTCAACTGGTTAAGCATCTGAATTTGGCTCAAGTCATGATCTCGCAGTTTGTGACTTCAATTCCCAGGTTGGGCTCTGTGATGAAAGCTCAGACCCTGGAGCCTGCTTCGCGATCTCTCCCTCTCTCTCTGCCCCTGCCCTGCTTGCTCTCTGTCTCTTGCTTTCTCTCTTTCAAAAATGAATAAACATTAAAATAAATAAATAAGTAAATATATTCAGCCTTGGAAATAAGGAGTTAAATGGCCTCTGGTGAGTCATTTAATTTCTCTGTGGTTTGTTTTCATTCTGAAAATATGTCAGTGAAAATGTGAAGATATGATGCTATAAATTTATTTTTATATCAGAATAGGGAATCATTTTTTTTAATGGTAAAAGTTTTAGATAAAGAACAAACACTATTAGTAGTTCAGTCAGCTCAGTCTTCAGTTTAATGAAAATTTTTCCATTGGGATTATTTTAGGGAAAAGTGCTACTAATTAGAAATACTGCCTTTTTCATTTTTAATGCACTATTTTTTAAAGTATATTTTTGGATGAATTTTTATTAAGAAGTTAAATTACACAATTATTTTTGAAGTTTATCTTAAATTTATCTTCCTTCAAAATAACAGAATACCTAGAAAATAAAATTAGCTTATTTAGTCTTCCAATTTCAGCAAAACTCACAACTTTTTAATTTCTGGTATTTTCTTTCAAATATTATATTTCCAATAAAGCTCAGGAGGGGCAAACACTTTAGGATTATACTGAATAGAACCCAAACTAGATAATTTCAGATCATCACAAAACCTGTTTTAATGTACAAAATTCATTACCAATCCTCTGCATTCACTATTTCCATAAAATAGCATGTTACTGTTTCCATTTTTTTGTTTTGCATTGAACATTTTGAAAAATATTTTATGTTTAAATGTTTTCCACAAAGGATAGCATTCCATATTAATTGATACAAGTTTTGCTAAAAAAATATTCCTTAAAAAAAAAACAAGGTATAAAATTAAAAATTTCTTCTTTATTCAGGAACACACTATGTGCATATAAAAGTCTTAATTATAATGTGTTCTATCAATTATAAGTTAGGAAATACTATGTATATAGCCTTAAAAAATAAATTTTGGGTGAGCCAATTTAGGAATAGTCTAGACCATGGAAACTAACTAAGTACTTCAGTTCTTAAGGGACCAAGCAAAAATTCTACATATGAAAATATATGATTTACATATTTAGAAATTCCTCAAGAATACAGGTAGTATCCATGCTATCTCGAAACATGAAGTTGCCTTATTTAAAAATTCTTGAATGGCCACTTCAGGATTGTTAGTCATTTCCAAGGCTAACTGGTATGTGAATTGGGTCATGAAAGCAATTTTTATTGCATATTATAATCTAAAGAAAAAATTATACCGTAGTTAAAGAATATGTTAAAAAAAAAAAGGCCTTAACATATTTGTACCATAACTTGCAGACAAGGAATGGCAACTTTCCCCTAAAATATGTAATTATGTATTGCTTCTATCCAGATTCTTTATTTAATTTTTGCTTATTAGCACTATCTCATCAAATGATTCCTATAAGTTCAAGAAAGGTGTAGTGGTGAATCAACCATATGCCTTTATATATTTCAGGTAGATTTTAACGCTACCAGCTCATAGAAACAGTGAAGTGTATATATGATGAAATATAATTGAAGAGAAAATACAAAAAGTAACAGAAAACCAACTAATTATACCGGTATCTTAACATTAATCATCTATTGATTATCTGCATCAATGAAAGAGACGAGCTAATAGAAAATCACAGATAATCTATTTAGTGGGATTGGGTCTCTGGCTTTGTGCTTAGTAGCTGAATATCTAATTGCCCAGTGTAACTTACTGCAAATGTGTTGTGAGGATGCCCATCACCAGAAGAGTGGCCACAGACACATAATTTTGTTTCTGGAAGCAATTCCTAGATTAAACAAAGAGAATCAGGAGTTGGCTTTTTTCCCCTCCAATCTTAATGCTTAAACTAATAATGTACATCATCATTAAAAAATAGTTTTGGATTATAATCTTGGTAGGTGAACGAAGATGAGACTATTCCATCTTTGTGTCACAGTTAAACATGGTATAGAATTAAAAAAAAAAATAATTTGGCAGATACAAAGTTGAATATTTGAACATAACGAATTAACCACTAACCAAAAATAATTCGTCTGCCATGATCTTGATTTAGGAACCTCACTTCCCATTTCTAAGCTAAAATTATGGCCAATGTTAATGAATATTCTTATAAATATTAAATTTAAATGATATTGTGATTTTAGAGTATGGGATGGTATTTATCCTTAAAACTTTAATTATGTCTTTTTGAAAAAGCTAACTGTTGACTTGCACTGCATTTTAATAATACAAATGAACATGAATCCCGTCTTGTCATGAAATGTGAGGATACTCACAAGAACCTTTTTAACTAAACTGCCTTGGCCATGCATTACTATTAGCACAAATGTTGCCATTAAATATATATTCGAGACCAAGGAGCTAAACTCTATAATCTCAGTGAAAACCTGTTGAATTGTACCACTTGTACTGAGAACTACTCTATACACTCAAATGTATAGTTTGCATTTTTATCTGTAAAAGCAAAGTGATTATTTATTGATAAATGACATGGAATGTCATTTTTTACCTAAGTAGCATTAGACATTTCAAAGATTTTGTCTGAAGGGCAAAAGGATTACACTGCATTTGAACAGACCATGTGACAGCACATCCTTAGACTTCATGTATGATATGAAAGGATGATCCCCATTCATAAGATACACAAGGGAAATTATATCAGAAAAGAAGAAAAGCAAGGAGGGCTGTGGTAGGGGTGTCAGGGAGTATTTGTAGTGGTTTGATGCATGTAAATATTACATCTTATAAATAATTCTTTTCAAATACATCTCTGAAGTTCAGGGTCTCTGTTTAAGAATTGGATTGTATGTGCTTTACATGGCTACACGCCATTTTCTGCAAGATAAGAGCAACATTAATTCAAACAGGAAATACGGCTTCCAAAATACTCCTTGCCTTTCGTTTCCTGTGAAGAAGTATGTTATCTGATGCTGGCAGACGAGAACTACAGAAAAAAAAAATGTTCAAGTTACATTTTACTGTCAGAATCCAACAAACACATTTTCATCTAAATTATTTTGTCAACAGCCTTGTAGTACCCTTGCTAACCTTATTTGGCACCAGTGCATAATTAGATACACAGGGGTGTGACTCCAATTGAAGGTGTTGGCATTGTAGCACTCTGTGAAAATATTAACTATGAGGTTAACTCCAATTTTCTCTTCTTTAATTAAATGCACATGGTACTAATGAGGTAACCTACTGTTCCTTGATAGCACTAATTAGCTAAGAGGAGAGTACACTCTCACACTGCAATTTAAACCTAAAAATAAGGTTGAAATATGCTAATTGCAGGCAATTTAAAACAGTACAAGTTGAAGAACTAGTCATAATAAGAGAAAGTGACTGCTTTACAGCTAGGCAGCTGTAACTTTGGTTAAAATCAAAACAAGCCACATGATTTTTGGATGGCTATTTAACAAGGTCATAAGTATCCTAAAAAAATGAAATCCTATCCCATACTGTAGCAATGAGCCAGACTAACAAAAAATCCTTAGATCAATGCTTATCAACATTAAACCAAAAATAAGTGAGCATCACCAGAACTCCAAAGGTGTCACGACATTATTTACATTTATGCTGAAAACTAAACTCCATAAATAAGCAACATCACCTTAAACTCTTTCAAGAGCACCCAAATTACACAAATATTGTATTTTGTGTCTTCAACATATCACAAGACATATTGGAATGCTGAAGATTTGCCGGCCCTATCATAGGGTCAGAAGGGAGGGTACACAGAGAAGTAAGCCTCAGCACTTGAGGAATATGGAAATGGGAAATTTCCAGATAATGTACAAGTACAGTGATAAAAGGAATACACAAAAGATGGTATGGAATAAAATGGCATGGGTACCATTTAAGGAATACAGGTGTGAAAACATCAGAAGGATTTTTTTATAAGAAGGAGATTTTCACTGCTTTTCTCTACAAATGAGAGCTTTGGGATGAAAGTAGCCTGGAACTTCACGGTGAGAGAGAATACTCTTCAATCTTAGCTCAAATTACTCACAAATATAATTTAAATAAATCCAAGAAGAGTCCAAACATATTTTCTTGAATTGCTTTTCACTTTCCAAATGTGATTTTAAATGATAAACATGAAATAAACTTTGATATAAAGCATGATTCTGAGAGACCTTCAGAATAATTAAAATATATGTTCTCCCTGTACAAAGTATATTTTCATTATTTTTTGATTCTATAAATCCATAATGTCATATTTTTATTAACGAGAAACTTTAACTCACCAAAACACTCACTGACTGAAAATGCCGAATCATTCTTGTTAACACAGAAAGAAATAAACTACATTAAAATGATAGTATTCACTGATCCTTAAAGAGATAGGGACTGCCCCACACTAAGGACTCATAGTGACATTTTTTTGCTCCTGCCACTTTGCATGCAAAATTATAAACTATATGCATTTGCAACAATTGAAAGAGTTGAGCAAGCAGGGTGCCAGGGTGCCTCAGTTGGTTAAGCATTTCACTCTTGATTTGGATTCCTGAGTTTGAGCTCCGAGTCAGGCTTCATGCTGTAACAGAGCCTGCTTGGGATTCTCTCTCTCTCTCTCTCTCTCTCAAAATAAATAAATAAACTTTAAAAATTAAAAAAAAAAAAGTCAAGCAAGCAATAAGCAGTTTGTTCACAAAAGCAAAATTTGTGAAAATAGAAAGCCAACTTAATCATAAAGTTTACTGAAGAACAACAATAGAAGAAAGAAAATCATTTGAAAGGTAATAGCTTTTAACTCCCAACTAATAACTCCCGGAATTAAAAGTATGTGGGAATAAACTTTACACTACCATTAGTCTGCCACCATGTCTTGCCAAAAGGCTTGGTTGAAAAAACTGTGCTTTGAAAAACACATCCAGCTTCTTCTACTGGCTGTCCTAGGAGCTTTCCACAACAGAAAGTGATAGAATATTGGCAAAAGACATTAATAAACCTCTGATCAACCATGCTTTAATAGATTCATGAAGCTGCAGGTCTGTAAAGGCGTAGTAAGGCGAATGAAATCAGACAGTCATTTAGAAATGGGTCTCCTGGAGGCAACCTGACATATACCAGCAAATCACAGGGAAACACAATGTGAATGGATATTTTAAATGTTTGCATCTGTTTCAAATAAGCACCAAATAACATTTTAACAGTGAAAAGGCCAAGACAGTGTCCTGGAATGAGCTTTCAACATTAACTTCAGAAGGAATCTGTTCTTCTGTTAAATATGGATCATTGTAATTTTCTGTTAAAAAAAATAAAAAGTAAGTCATTTAGTGTTGAAAATAAAAATACTAGTTCTGGAGACAATCTGACGGGGTTCAGATCCTGACTCAACACTTACTAGCGGTGTGACCTTGAACAAGTTATTTAGCCTCTCTTGGCTGCTCTCTCTAGAAAGGGTAATAAGTGACACCACCATAAGCTTAAATACATTGATTTGTATCTAGAACAGTGCTGGTGCCCATATGTCCAACAATGTACTTAATATTTATTAGTTCTCATTACTACTTCAGAACAACATTCAATTTTTTCCAAATAAAAGCATTATTATAGTCCTACTATGTATGCAATATTACACACTATAAAGTATACATAAATTCTCAAGACATTGTATCTGCATACAAATAGCTTTCAGTCTCTCATTAGACTTCATGATATAAATCAAAGCCTCTTTCACATGAATAAAAAATCTTTTAACCATGGAGGTAAAATATCTGTACTCTGAAAACTACACGACAGTGATAAAAGAAATTAAGCATGACACAAATAAATGGAAAGATATACCATGATCATGGATTGCAAAAACTAATATTGTTAAAATTATATTACCCAAAGTAATCTACAGAGTCAATACAATCCCTATCAAAATACCAAGAGCATTTTTCCCAGAACTAAAACAAATAATCCTTAAATGCAAATGGAACCACAAAAAAATCTCTAAGAGGCAAAACAAACCTGGAGAAAGAAAAACAAACCTGGAGGTACCACAATTCAAATTTCAAGCCATTCTACAAAGCTATATTAATCCAAACAGTAATGATACAGGCACAAAAATAGACACATAGATCAACAGAACAGAACATAGAGGCCAGAAATAAACCCGCATGTATGTGGCCAACTAATCCATGACAAAAGAGGAAAGAATACACAATGGGGAAAAGAGGGTCTCTTTAATAAATGGTGTCGGGAAAACTAGACAGCTATATACAAAAAAAAAAGTGACACTGGACTTTCTTACACCGATACAAAAATAAACTCAAAATGGATTAAAGACCTAAACATAAGATATGAAACCGTATAACGCTAAAAGAAAACCTAAGGAGTAAACTACTGTATATCAGTCTTAGCAATATTTTTTGGGGGGAGGCGGGTGGCAAAATCTGTCTCCTCAGGCAAGGGCAACGAAAGCAAAAGTAAATTATTGGGACTACGTTAAACTAAAAGCTTTTGTATAATAAAGAAAACAACAAACCAAAAGGGCAACCTATTGGATGACAGAAGATATTTGCAAATGATATCTTCAAAAGGGGGTTGATATCCAGAATATATAAAGAGCTCATACAACCAACCCCAAACAAACAAATGTTCCAAATCAGAGGACCTGAATAGAGACCTTTCCAAAGAAGATGTAAAGATGGCAAACAGGTACATGAAAAGATGCTCAATATTATTCATCATCAGGGAAATGCAAATCGAAACCACAATGAGTTATCATTTCACACTTTTCAGATTGGCTAGTATCAGTAAGACAAGAAATAACAAGTGTTAATGAGGATGCAGATAAAAGGACACTTTGGGGCCCAATTGGTGAGGATGTAAACTGGTGCAGCCACTACATAAAATAGTGTGGAGAAAGGGGGCACCTGGGTGACTCAGTTGGTTGTGTCCACTTTTTGACTTTGGTTCAGGTCATAATCTCATGGGTTTGAGCCTCTTGTCAGGCTTAGTGCTGACAGTGGGGATCCTGCTTGGGATTCCCTCCTTCTCTCTCTGCCCATCCCCCTGCCCTTTTTCTCCAAATATATTAATAAATTAAAGAAAAAATAAAACAGTATGGTGGTTCCTCAAAAAGTCAAAAATAGAAATACTATATCACACAGCAATTCAACTTCTGGATCTGAAGAAAATGAAAACTCTAATTTGAAAAGATATATGTACCCCTGCATTCAATGCAACATTATTCACAATAGCCAAGATACGGATGCAACCTGAGTTCCATCAATAGATGAATGGATCATGAAGATGTGGCATACATGAATACAATGCAGTATTATTCACACACACACACACACACACACACACACACACACACACACACAGAAATCCTGCCATTTGAGACACTATGAATGGACCTGCAGGGTGTTCTGCTAAGAGAAGTAAGTTAAACAAAGAAAGACAAATGCCATATAAGTCCACTTACATGTAAATCTAAAAAAAAACCAAATCAGAAACAGACTCATAAATACAGAGAACAAACTGGTGGTTGCCAGAGGGGTTGGGGAATGGGTGAAATAGGTGAAAGGGATTAAGAGGAACAAACTTCCAATTATAAAATAAATAAGTCATGGGGATGTAAAATACAGCATAGGAAATAGAGTCAATAATAATGCAAATACCTATGTTTGGTGATAGATGTTAGCTAGACTTATCATGGTGATCGTTTCATAATGTATATACATGCCAAATCATTACACTGTATACCTGGAATTAATATATTATTGTACGTCAATTATATTTCAATAAAATTAAAATTAAATACATTATTTTTTAGCTTTTTAGAAACCTGAAGTAGCAAAATATAAAATTAAAATGATGGTGTTTGCATTCAGTAACAAGGTGAAATGATTTCTTAGAAAGAATATAATTTTTTGCAAAGCTGATGAAGGTATACATTTCATAGAAAAATAAGCAAGAATTATATATTGATCATTTATAACAAGTAAAAATGTTTTAAATCAGAGTTTGTTCTTGAGGTTGGCTGAAGTTGTGCTCAAATTTTTCTTTGACTTTATTTTAGTAAATTTTTTTTAATGTTTTTTTTTTATTTATTTCTAGGAGAGAGAGAGAGAGAGAGAGCGTGAGCAGGGGAGGGTCAGAGAGAGAGCGAGTCACAGACTGAAACAGGCTCCAGGCTCCGAGCTGGCAGTCAGCACAGAACCGACGCGGGGCTCGAACCCACGAACCGCGAGATCATGACCTGAACGAAAGTCGGACGCTTAACCAACTAAGCCACCCAGGCGCCCCTCTTTGACTTTATTTTAGATTTTAATTTTTAGTAATGTCTACACCCAATATAGGATTCGAACTCACAACCTCAAGATCAAGAGTTGTATGCTCCACTGACTGAGCCAGTCAGGTGCCCTTTTCTTTAACATGTTTAAAACCTAAGCTGCAATACAATGATATTTGAGTGGAATCATAGTCTACATTTTGAAGTTTTAAAAAAAGCATTCACCTAGTCAAGAAATATGGCCACTCTTGACCTGGTATAAAACAAGAACAAAATTAAACACTTGGTTGGCCTTTCTTCCACTCCAACTGTTTAGTTTGTTGGTTTGGTTGGCTGTTTTGAGGCCATTCATTGTTATCTTGTGGAAATTGCCCCCGGGACAGTGTGGGCAGGGTTGTGTCTGGGTGTTCTGTGTTGGCATCACAAATTCAAATTGCTTCATCCTTCTCCAGCCAGTGTTTGAAAAACAGATTCAAAGCTGCTTAGCTCTGAAGAGAAGGTGAGGAAAACAGAATTAATGCCTGTGTATTTCCTAAGTCCAGTGGCTCAAAGTGGTTGGTGTTGTTTGAACTCAGTGAAGGAGAAGCAGAAAGGACCAAATCAATATAAGCACACGCCTTAGGATTTCATACTTCATCTTGAGGAAGTAGTTAGGTTAGCCCTGCCTTCCTTTTTCTACATCCCCTGTGGCACAGACTGCAAAACCCACATAATATTGAGGAACCCATGAGGTGGCCGTCAAAGAATCACTTTGCAGAGAAGGGAAATGAAGTCCAAGGAGCTGAAATTATTTACAAAAGTCATGCTTTTATTTTTAATGTTTATTTATTTTTGAGAGAAGGGAGAGGGGCAGAGAGAGAGGGGGACAGAGGATGGAAGTGGGTCCTGTGCTGACAGCAGAGAGCCCGAGGCAGGCTTGAACTCACGAACTGTGAGATCATGACCCGAGCTAAAGTCAGATGCTCAAGTGACTGAACCACCCAGGTGCCCAGAAGGTCATATTTTTATTTTTTAGGCCTCTGTGCATTATACATCCTACTGTACTTTAGCATGTGAAGGAATCTCTGGATAAGCTGTTATAATTGCAGATTCAAGGCTTTATTCCTAGAGAATCAGATGCAAAAGATCTGGGATAGCGTACAAGAATATGGATTTTAACAAGCATCTCAGTGATTGCGATTTTGAGCTCTACTATCCTACTTTGAGAAAACTTGTCTTTCATGTTCAGGCTATTTGCGTGACAGGTAATTTCTCATTCTTTCATTCTGTTTAGTCAGTTAACACTTTTTTCAGTAGGTGGCCATTGTCTCCATCTAGATACCACAGATATGGGGAGGATTTATGATTTTAAAGAACATAATATTAATCAATTAAATCCACTGAAATTTCTAAAATAAGATTTGATCTCCATTTCACGGTGAAAAAGTACTGAAGAATTAAGAAAAATTACAGAATATAACAATGTTGAAGTCAGATTTTTCACCCTGTTTTTGTCTATCCTGTCTCATTCACCTCAGAAAGCTGCCATCATAACTGGCACTAATTGGCACCCTTGTTAGAGATCTCAGCAGAGGAGCTGAGAATAGAAAGGATATGGACACCTCTTACCCACAGCACCTGGCTGTCTGCACAGGTGAGGCTGAGATCAAGGATGGGGCATATGACCTGGCTGCTGTCTGCGAGAAGGGTAAGACCTACAACTGTTCCCTGACTATGTAGACAACTTGAACCTCCAGGGATGTTAATCAAGTATCTTTCATGTGCCTAAAGTCACTGAAAAACAAAACATGCCCACAGTGCTCCTACAAGTAATGTAGTTATTATGTTTTAAGAGGGAATGAAGGCAGCAGTCAACAGACACTTCTGGCATGAGATACTCCTACAGAATGTTGGTAGACTATTGTAATTTTTTCTTGTGATTTGCTTGATTTCTTTATTGAAGAAAATATTTTAAGCTCTTCTGAAAAAAAATTAGGGAATTGTATTTCTCATGAACATATGGAGGGCAGAAGAAAAAAATTAAGTATATAGTAATTACTGAACTCATAAAATGGACACATTATATGTAATATAACTTTATATATATTTATATGTAATATAATTTTTTCCAGGGTGTATTGAGGCTAAGCAGATCACATATGCAAACATAAGAATTATAGTCCTTAGTGGCGCCTGGGTGGCTTAGTTGGTTAAGCGTCCAACTTTCACTTAGGTCATGATCTCGCGGTTTGTGGGTTCGAGCCCCGCGTCGGGTTCTGTGCTGACTGCCAGCTCAGAGCCTGGAGCCTGTTTCAGTCTGTAACTCCCTCTCTCTCTGACCCTCCCCTGCTCACGCTGTCTCTCTCTCTCTCTCCTAGAAATAAATAAAACATTTAAAAAAAAAGAATTATAGTCCTTTGTTTTCTGCTCTTCTTTTTTACTTTGTAGTTAAAAGAAAATAGAGATGTGTCTTGCCACCTTGAGTTAGGTGAGGTAATTTGTGACAGGGTCACAAATACAGGTAAAACTGCTTTCTCTATAAAGTGAGAATGTACAGAGCAGTGGTCCTGTATACCAGTTCAGGACATAAAAGTGCTTAAAGTGTATCTATCAATGACATGGAGGCTAATGACTGACTCTGTACTTTGTTCAATATTTTATTCACTACAGTTTTACTGATCACCTATTTTATGTCACCATAAAGAGTTCTACTCCATTTTTTATTTTGAATGTTGACTTCTTTTTACTCCTCAACCTCCCTTTCCCCTGTGGTCCAATATTTGGGTGGAAACCTTGTGCATATACCTCTCCTTTGCCACTGTAAGGAAATTTATATACCCACTCGAGGGATCTTTTCTCCAATCCACCCCAGAGGCACTATAAAGACCCAACCCTTTCCCTTCTGGACCTGCTTGTGTCCAATCAGCTCTCCCTAGGAGTATCTTGTGTGAGGAATAACATTTCTCTTAAGTTCTCTTGGTATCTGGACTGTCATGAGCTTTGATATCTGAACCAAATTTTGGGTCAGGGTCCCTCTCACTTCTGTGGATACAAAGTCAAGTGGTAGTACCTAGCCCAAAGAATTTATTGTCAAATCAGGAAGACAAACTGCTAGTGACTAGTAACGGAACAAATGCAATAATAGATGTATGCACAGGGAGCAATGGAAGCATAGAGGAGGGACAGAAAAGGATTTTAGACTAGGTGATAATGAGTAGATGTTGATATACAAAATGGGCAGTGTGGTGGGTGAAGGCAGGGAGCATTCAAGATCAATGAAGCAGCCTATATGAAAGCTTGCAGCTAAATGACCTCCTGCTGCAGTCAGAGAAACCTAGATAGATGGTCTAGCAAGTCAAGAGAAGAGAGAGAGTGGCTCGCACGAGGGTAGAAAGAGAGGCAGAGGCCAGATCTTCAGGAGCATCGTGTGAAGTAAAGTGGCCTTTATGTGCATCAAATTTCTCATCATTAAATGTGTACTTCATCTGCCATTTCTCTTGGAGGATTTAATGAAGGGTCAAATACATAAAAACATTTTGGGGTGTTTAGAATACTATATGGTCCTGAAGAAGTAGCTGTGACTAGTGCAGATTGGCACAAGATGTTTTTCTAAGATCTTTATGATGGAGGGGTTGTGGGAGGGGGAAATGAGCTAAATGGGTAAGGGGCATTAAGGAATCCACTCCTGAAATCATTACTGTGCTATATGCTAAGTAACTTGGATATAAATTTAAAAAAATAAGAGGGGAAAAATAAAAAATAAAATCTTTACAATGGCAAGAAATCACTTTCTGTTTCCAGGAATTTTCCTTCTTCTTCCTTCTAGTCAGTTGGTCTCTTAGGACCTTACATGTGTCTTATCCCTTATTATTTTCCCCTAATTCCTTAAGTGTACTGGTAAATTTGAATACATTTAAAGTCAGTTCAGTATCAAAATTTCACTTGGAAGTTTCGCTGAGAGACTGGAAGAGTACTAAAATGTAACATGTCTGAATGGTATCACAATAAAGGTACAAAGTATGAAACTAAATTAACTGCTGTATTACCAAGCAAAGCTGAAGAGAATAACTTGATGCCACACACCAGTGTATTTTTATCTTCGAGAAAGTTTTGTGATAAGCTACACTGTAAACTTTGGAAAACATAAGATCTCAGTTCAGCTTTATAATGCGGCACTCAAGGAAATGAAATGAACTTTTTAAAATTTGGGGTTCAGAAAAAGAGAGGAATGCTTCATACTAGATTTACTGGATATTGCCCCTTTCTTTGCTATTTGGGGCATTCAGAATATAATTTCACAGATGATATATTTTTCTTAATGTGACTTGCAGACTACATCTAATGGAAAATGCCTGGTTAGGATTAAGAGACATAGTACAGATGTTAAACTACATTTGCATGCAATTATTTCTAAAACAAACGCCAGGGTACAGACTCAATGAAATGGCTTTCAGGATGGCTGGCACAATGTATTAAACCAGCTTCCAATTTCTAAGTAAGTCAATATTCTGAATATTTCAAATCAAGACACTGAGGACAGCATAAACTTAGATATTTCACCTTGACCCATTGTCCAAGAATGTATGGACATAGGGTTAGAGCCCAAGGATTCAGGGTAGAGATTTAATGTTTTTTAAAGCAAAAGCCTTTCTTCCTTAATTAAAAAATGCATTTTATGTATTAATTTCCATATCTTAAAAAGTGAAATTATTATAAAGTAAGTTAAACTAATAATTTATTATGTGCAATAAAACATATAGTAATACATTAGATGTGCTGTGTTGCCTTCAACTTGTTTCAGGTTTTTTTTTTCCCACAAACAACAAAAAGTATCCATAGTTAATAATGTTTTGTTATTAGGAACCTTAGTTTAGCTGATCATCTTGTAGTGATACACTTTTAAACATCAAACTAGTAGTAAGACATTCTGATTTAAAGTACTTCTGAAATGCGTCTATCCTCAACTTTAACAGATACATCCTAAGAAGGGAGTGGTAGCACCAAAAGGAGCCATTCACTGCCTCCTGGGAGGAGGCACTGACTCTACATGTCCTTGGAGTGTGTGGACTGGGCTAGAGTAAATTACCTCTCAGGGATCTTTTCCTAGAATGTATTTTTGGGTTTGGACTTGACTCCATGAATGAAGTATGCAGAGCAACTGCTGTATTTATTATACACCAAAACAAAACACTGAATCATACTTTTATTCGTCCAAATTCAGAAAGTACCAGCATCTCCTTTACCATGTGCTTTACTCCTTGGCGGGGAGCAATTGAAATCATGTCGCCCTAGGAATTTACGAGGGGACCAGAAGTTGTCCTTTTCTGATCCCTACAGGGGAAGCAGCAGCAGCCCTTGGATCAGCTACTTTTTATCCGCTGTTCGTCTCAGTGGCAGCTCCTTTTCTTGCCAATAATGGTAAATGATAGACTCTTTAATGAGAAATAGAGACTGCAAGCTGCACACACAGAAGCTTATCTTGTTGGCATCTCTGATTATAATTTGCTCCCTATCAACCTCTTCTCCCTCCTGACTGTGATGTGAGGTAGAGAGGAAACCTGAAGGAAGAGAATCAATTATTTAAAAGTATTACTCTTTCCAACAGGAACTCTCTTCACACTAGGCATAGAAAACTCTCATGATGCCAAGAGAAACTCCTGCAGAGGCTCTCCTCTGCCCTTCACATCAAAAGATAATTCTACACATTGTTGGTAAACATCTAACTTTATCCAGTCCCATTGCATTCTCCACAGTGCCTCCCGACAGGTGGCGATAATGAAGTACAGGAGAGAAAGGAACAGCGGAAGTCAGAATCACTCCAGTAGAATCTTATTGTAGTAAGAAGGAGTCTCCATGCATTTCCCCATCCCTTCCCTTGCAAATCACAGCTTTATCTCGGCTACAAATCAACCTAGATTCTGGACAATGAAGACAATGAAGAAAAGGCAGTATTCCCATTTGATACCTCATCATCCTTGTTATTTTTACCTTGTTTTCCAAAAATGAAAAATTTTGGGGAGATGTTTTGGACAGCAATTAAGAGGTGTATGTTATCAGTATTAATATCAGGGTAAAAAGCACAGGAATTGGAATCAAATGGACTTGAATTCATGTCGCCGCTCAAATTACCAGCTATGTGACCTTAGATAATGTAATTTAACCTTCCCAAGCCTGTTTCCTATCCTGAAACAAGAGAGCATCAATAAACACATTATCGGGTACATCAAGTGAGCACTGAATGTATATGGGAGCTAAGTGACCTAAAATCATAAATGTTTTAGAAGCTCCTCTCTTTTGTTAAAGAAAAAGAGGCATTAAAAAAGAATAGGAACATGAGAAATGTGACTTCTCTAACATCTCTGGTTGATGCCTCAGCTTTCCTTTTCATTGGCCTCGTCACCCATTTAGATAGGATCACCCACACCTGTCGCTAAAGGGCTGTGGAGGCCAGCTCATGACTAAGATAAAGCCTCTTCTTGGGCAGGGGAGTCTGTATCATGACACTGAGCAAGTACAAAATCCTCACACAGATACATGAGCAAACCAGTAATAAAAGGTTGCTCTGTATTCGCAAAACATGGTTTAAAATATCAAAAATAATGTTTGATACTTAAAATATGAAAATACAATCGAAAGTAACTAGATTCCATGAGTAAGATTATTATTAAAATAAATATAATGTAACTTCTCCAGAGAATTTATTTTCGAGAGTTTAGATCCACAAAGACAGACAGCAGAGATGTGTTCTGAATTAGAAAAGATGGAAGGAGAGCAAAAGCTATCACAGTAATCACTACACATAACAGTAAAAAAAGAAAATAGTAGCCCAGTGCCAGGATCATAAACTTGCACAAAACCACCAGGGCTATATATGAACTAATAATAATACAGCGCTGTCATTTTTTAAATGTATGAAACAGTTTACCAAGAAAGAAAATGTCAAAATTTTAGAATTGTGTTACTACTAGAAATTATTCATTTCTAGGCTAGGACCATGTTTCATTATCCAATAGCTGCTCTCAAGAATGAAGCTAATTTACATTTAAAATAGGAGTACAGTCTACTCTTTAAAAGCACAATGGTAAACACACCAATTTGACAATTACATTAATATGAGTATTTGCATAATCTGTCTTCCACACCTGTTCTTAATTTGAAGCAGCTGCAGGACAAATCACATCACACTAATCTCAATGGGTATGTGTGTGTTCCAAACAGTAATGCGCGCATCTAATTTTTTGAAGATCTTTTATTTTTTAAATGTTTCCTGACTTTAAAAATTTTGGCCAAAGTTTTGTAGAAGCCATAATATTTACTTGCTCAATATTAATTAGTGGAATTAAGCATAAAGCTGAATAATATTAATTAATGGAATAAGCATAAAACCAAATAAGTGGAATAAGCATAAAACCCTTACAATTTTTTACCTCCTCTGTTTGGACATGTGAGAATATTGATTTTTATTTCTGGAGGTTTTTAAAAAAATAATATATATTTTATTTACACCACAAAGGTTTAAAAAGAACACTAAAGGGGCGCCTGGGTGGCTTAGTCGGTTAAGCGTCCGACTTTCACTTAGGTCATGATCTCGCGGTTCGTGGGTTCGAGCCCCGCGTCGGGCTCTGTGCTGACTGCCGGCTCAGAGCCTGGAGCCTGCTTCAACCTGTGACTCCCTCTCTCTCTGACCCTCCCCTGTTCACGCTGTCTCTCTCTCCTGGAAATAAATAAAAAATTTAAAAAAATAAATAAATAAAAAGAACACTAAAATATATCTAGAAAATTTCAGTAAGAAATATAGAGAAGCAACAAATGCATTAATGGAGAGTTAAGCAATAGCTACAAATGATCTGGAAATGTGTTTGCAACATGGATAATTGTGGCATCTTTTGGAACATCTTTTCTAAACTGGGTTCCATTTATGTTTTAACAAACCCAAATCAGAATTTAATAAACAGATTTATTTTCATCTTGTAAAGGATCCGCTTTGTTTATATGTATTCAAGTATATGTTCAGTGTCATCAAAAAGGAAGTCAGGTTATGACTGTTACATATTCTTCCATTTCATGTATTTAAATCATTCAGTTAGATTCTAGCTGGTAGAATCTAAGATACCCATGTAATCTGTCAACAAAACTGTCTCTCTTTAATCTTCTATTATGAATGGGAAATGAATTTAGAGCTTTCTAAAGATGTTCTTTATTTCCTGAAAATTGAATAAGAGGATGAATGGTAATGAATTACAGCAATAAAGACGATGTGTTTATTTACAGGCTGTTGACTTCCATAGAGGTAAACACTGAATGGCTCAATTCTTAGTTCCTTATTTCATTCAGAATCCCATTTTTACAAGTGCTTTTTTTTATAGTAGAAGATGAAAATACTTAAAACATTCATTGTAGCTTGCATTTCTATTACATTTTTATGCTCATTATTTACCAATTCTCACCATAAAAGAAACTGAGATTCAGAAGAGTTAAGTGACTTTCCCAAGTTCTCATAACCTGTACGAGCCTTATGGATCAGGTATTCTGACCCCAGAATATTCTTTTCTATCACTCAGAGCTGTTATTCAAATGAATAATAGCCATTAGTATAAATAAACAGGAGAAAACATTTACTAACAAAATATTTACTAACAAAATATTTCAAAGTTTCTTTTTCTTTCACTTCACAGGATCTGAAATATTTCAACTCATGGCTTAAAATGTACTAGAAACACTGTTTCAAGAGTGACTATAATAAAAGAAAAGAACTATTTTCTATTTAGATAAATGTAGTGCAAATTCTTACTGAGAACCAAGATTGGTTACTTTAGGAGCAGAAAAATAATTTTTATTACTATGTAATTTGGGTGATATAACCAAGTTAGAGTGATTGTTAGAAAAGCAATTTTCACAGTTGTGACCTCTATGTAATTATATTTCTAAATATTCCTTATTTTATTTTTCTTCATTAAAAACCTTACATATATAATTGAGCACACAGAAAAGTACTCCAAACAGATAAGCTGGCATGTCATGGGGCATGTGAAACATAATGGAATGAAAACTATATTTGTATGTAATGAATATGCACACTGTATAATATTCTAACAACAAATTTCACTTTTTCTCTGAGTACCAGAATATTTTAACCTCGGTAAATGAGCTGTAAATTTCTAAATTTTAAAATAATCTTGTTTCTTTTTGTTTTTGCTATCGACAAAAACTAGCTCATTATCAAAGTTAAAAGCTTTTGACATGTAGCACATAAAGAAGGTTAATTTTTTATAAATATAAGCTCCTGAAAAGGTATATTTTTTGCTAAAAATCAAGGAGTAGGATAATAAACTTGTAGAGCTACAGACAGAGTCAAATCTTCTCAGCTGACAGAAAAAGGAAATGAGGTTATACGACTAAACTGCTTTCTCCAAGCTCACACAGGTAGTGAGTGGAGCCAATCCTTGAATCCAAAGCCTCTCCGGACACCACAGAATCTGACCTCTTCCCTGTATTACAAAACCTAAAAGGAACACTGACAGGTTATTTACAATGCGTTCATGCTTTTCTAGTTCCTAAACTAAGCTATACTCCAATGGATGAATATACAAATCAATCTTACAGGTAAAGAGAACTACCAACTATAAAACTGCATTCATTTCTAGACCGGCAGAATGATACCACACGCATGGATGCACACAGAAATGCAGGTGATCACATACATACTCGTGTTAACACAATCACTGGGAGCTTGGAGTTCAGGTGAATTTCAATTCCTCATAGTTTTCTGAACTGTCTAAATTATTTTTTCAAGAACACATTGCCTTAATAATCTCTCAAAATTAGGCTACTTGAAGATTTTAAATAGAACACAGAACAGTAGTTATATTTTTCATACAACACATTAGCTCCTAAAAACCTGCTTTACAGACATGAAGATTCATCATATGAGTGTTCTGAATTTTCTTATTAAAACAGGATTTGTACTCTTGCCTTAGTTTCAGTATTGCAGAAAAATAAATGCAAAATATCTATGGCATGAGGGTTTCTTTTAAATGTGAAGAAATTATTAAAATACTTTTTTCTCCTTTTCATCTGCTTTTCAATCTGAGTAAAGTAAACCCCCTTTGTGATCAGCTCTCCCATTTTCCTTTTAATCATATCATATTACTTGTTATGCTTAGATTTGTTTCCACACTTCAACATCCTTAGATTCTGGAACTCAGTCCTAAACAAATTTTAAAGAACCACAAACAATGCCTTAGGAGGCACAAAAATGAAGAAAACCTTATTCTTCTCATTCTGTAAGTGATAGCTGATTCACTAAACACTTAGAGAAAAGAAAAATCCCATTTATTCCATAGAATGCTCTAAAAAGCCATAACTATCAAGCAGGGTTTTTATTTTTACCTTAAACCACTGAGTTTTGTTTAAAATAGCTTAGAAAAATGGTTATTATCCTGAATTTTTATCTAGCCAAATTGCCAACTCCCATAGGATAGGAACATTTTGAAACCCCTATGGTACATGGTGTCTGCCTAGCAAAGTGTCTAACACACTGAGGGCATTCAGTCATGTTTTTTTGATGGACTGATTGACTGAGGATGTAAATTCTATATACATGGAAATACTGTAAACCACTTTTGAAATCTTACTGCTGTTTTGTTTTTAGCTTGTGGTTTTTCCACTGGAGCATGATAATCATTTGTTTCACATGAAATTCTAGAGAGTAGGTTTTTCAATTTATTTCTACATTACTCCTGAACTCTCTTTTTATTAAATAAGTATCTACTTGAATGGAATAGGAAGCAAAAAGGTGGGGAGTGGGGGAAAAATATATTAGCCAACCTTTACTTCAGTCTAGCAGTGCTGGAAATTATTGAATGGGAATGCCAAATAAAATAACTACATCAAGTGCTTAAGTAATCATTTCTAATTTGGTTTAAGAAACATTTCTCACTATCAATTATGTTGAGAACAGAAGTTTCTTTTAAAGCAATTTATATTGATATGACATTGTGAATCAATGCTATTTTGACACTATAGTGTTGGCAAGATACATCTTAGTGTTGAGTAATTCATTTATCAGCGCTCCATCAGAAACTTGAGTTCTTAATGTACATGGCTCAAACAAGTTCTTATATCCTCAAAGACTTGGGAATCACTAATCAGAAATTATCAAAGTCTTTTTTTTTTTAATGTTTATTTTGGTGGGGGGCAGAGAAAGAATCTCAAGCAGGTTCTGTACTGTCAGCACAGAGCCCGATGTGGGCTCAAACTCACAAACCATGAGGTAATGACCTGAGTGAAAATCAAGAATCAGTTGATGAACTGAGCCACCCAGGTGCAACCCCGCCCCCCTTTTATACTATATGCATATGCATCCCTGTATTTCACAGATTAATTTCCATATTCTAATATTTATCAAAGGGTTTGCAATATGGGTCCTGAAAACCAGAGTGGGGGAGAAAGGAAAAGAAAAATTAGTAAAGAAAGAGGGAGAGGGGCACCTGGGTGGCTGAGCTGGTTAAGCGTCAAACTTTGGCTCAGGTCATGACCTCACAGTTCATGGGTTTGAGCCCTACGTTGGGCTCTGTGCTGACAGCTCAGAGCCTGGAGCCTGCTTTGGATTCTGTGTCTCCCTCTCTCTCTGCCTCTACCCCTCTCATGCTCTGTCTCCCTCTATCTCAAAAATAAAACGTTAAAAAAATTAAAAAACAAAAAAGGGGGAAAGAATAAAAAAAGGGAGAGAAAGAAAGAAATGGACATCTTCTTTAGAGGGAAAATGAGGGGCACCTGGGTGGCTTGGTTGGTTAAGCGTCCGACTTTCGCTTAGGTCATGATCTCGTGGTTCGTGGGTTCGAGCCCCACGTCGGGCTCAATGCTGACTGCCAGCTCAGAGCCTGGAGCCTGTTTCAGAGTCTGTATCTCCCTCTCTCTGACCCTCCCCTGCTCACGCTGTGTCTCTCTCTCTCTCCTAGAAATAAATAAATAAAATATTTAAAAAAAGAGGGAAAATGAGCCCTCAAGTATTATATATTTTCAACTCTTCCCTATTTCCTTGCACCTAGTCTACATTTGGCTGCCTGCACTGGAGAGGTGTCAGGGTTTGATCTTCCGGCTTAATGATATGCAAAATGACCATTGCAAGTAAGTAGAAATAAAATGAAAATAACCACACATGGGAAGAGCAAGATAAAAAACAGGTAAACAAATCCTTAAAGAGATCATAATTTTACTAGAGAATAAAAATAATATGCTCACTTGGCTTACTTGCTTTGTTTTCAAAATTTATGATGTATTTTTCTTTTAAAAGTTCTTTTAAAGTTTATTTTTTAGAGACAGAGACAGAGTGTAAGTGAGGGAGGGACAGAGAGACAGGGAGACATGGTCTGAGGCAGGCTCCAGGCTCTGAGCTGTCAGCACAGAGCCCAAGGTGGGGCACAAGCCCATAAACTGTGAGATCATGACCTAAGCCAAATTCAGATGCTTATCCAACTGAGCCAACCAGGTGAACCTATTGATGTATTTCTTACAGGAAAGTTCATTATACTATTTCCTTTGTTTGAAAGATAAAATCCAATTTCATTAATTCCATAAACAATGTATTTTGAGGAGAAGATAGACTAAGTTCATTTTAATTTCATACTGGATAATTACTACAAAGCATGTAGAACCTCTTAGAGAAGGTAAGATTATTAAAAATCATTACACATTTTCAGCATCTCAGATCCAAGCCAATGATTAAATCTATTCTCATGGTGCCCTGGATCAGAGGTTGATACACGGTCAGCAGAACTATCCCAGTTTGGTGGGACATAGTCACATATAGCATAAGGACCTCCCATTCTTACTCCCCCAGAAAGGTCAGCCTTTAACCGGACAGGCAGCCAAAGGCAGAAAGAGAAATTTCTGCCCCTCCTATCTTCCTACCTGTCCCCAAACTGAGAATTCCTCAGGAAATGATTTATTCATTTCCAATATAAAGCATAATTGAAAAAGGTGACCTGTAATCAGACAGAACTTACATTCAACCCTGGATCCTTAAGAAAGTTACTGCACATTTCTGAGCCTATATATCCTCATAGGTAAAAAAGGAACAGCACTAACCAATTCTGGGTTAGGTGTAAATACAGTGATCAATCAGGGGTAAAATACCTGAAGCCCAGGACACAGCAGGAACTCATACATGTCAGTAGAGCTGGAGATGAGGGAGAACAAGGCTTCCTTGTAACTTCTTCTAGGTGACCCGCAAAGTACCCTTTTTTTTTTTCTAGCGAGGTTGCTTATAATTCAGATATTTGCAGAAAATACAGAAAAAGTATGGAATACAACTTTTATCTTCCCTATAGCTGGAAGGAAAGTCGGGGCTTTATTGAGCTTTCCAGCAATACCAGCACCTAATATGTAATTATGCAATATGTAATAGCCAAATGAAAAATTTTCTCCTGACCTTAACTTATTTAAATTTTTGCTTCTAGGACTATTTTTTTTAATCACCCTTCAAAAACACTTGTTTCTCTACATGCAATATATGCATATCCCGTATTTGTTTCACTCCCTAAGCGTGTTGCACTGGGTGCCTAACCAGCACTGCCAAGCATCAGTGGCCAACTTCCTGGTGGAGAGGAATAACCTCTGCTTAGTGGATTTAGCATGTGGTTTACTTGGTACTGAATATATTGAATATATACTGGATCTGTAAGAATGTTTTGATTATAACTAAAAATATTAAAACAGAATAAAGTCCTATAACCCACTCATCTTTAGTTACTTTAATACATAGGTTTGTGACTTTCTAAAATTTCCTAGCAGAAAAAAGCAACAACAAAACTTACTGTCACTAAAGCACTAAAGTGTCTCAAGTCATAAAAATCTCTTTTCACACATATTCCTTGGACCACGTGAGTTGGTACTAACATCTATTGTAAGCTGTCAGTGGCAGATACCATTAGATGCCTACTGCAAAATTGATCATTCCTTTTTTCTCTATGAAAAGCATGGGTTTAGTGTAATAAAGTACCTGGTCAAATGTAATCAGCTTCCCAGATTCAGTTGAAACAATGTGTTCATGTGATACTGTTCAGGCCAATGAGAAGGAAACAGAAGCTACTGTGTAAGGCTTCTTGGAACACTAGTTATTAAGGGGCTCTGATTCAGCTGGCACACACTTTATCTGTATTTTGCCATTCCCTTCTTTATGCTTGGAACATGGACATTGTGTCTGGAGAAGGCGCAGCCAACTTGTGGCCATGAAGACAAAAGCTACACAGGGACAGGGCAGGAAGCTAAAAGAAACACTCATCTTTCACATTCTCCTTGAGCAGTTGTACCAGCCAAATATGGACTGCATATCTAAAGAGTTTATGCTTTATGAGAAAAATAAATCTATATTCCTAAATAGAGCAGCTAATAAATTCCATAGAAAATTAGACAGTATTTTACTGGAAATATTTGACATTCACATGGCTAAGCCAACAGATACAATCAACTCATAAGAATTATATACCAACAAATCATACAGAAAGTATAGTTCCTTTATGATATTTGAAAAATCCTCACATCTCATTTGTAATCCTGTACATTTCTGGTATAGTTTTGCTAAGCATACTTCTTACTTCCAGTTCCTTAAGAAAAGTATCATTGATAATTAGCGGGGTTAGAATATTGCTAGTGTAGAGTAATGAAGCAGTCTATCTTGTTAAAAAAAAAAACAGACTAAATAGGGGGGAAAGAGCTTATTGTAAGCAAAATATTATATGCATAAAAATTAATAAACCAGAAGATAAAATCAGGAAAGAAAATATTTAAGAAAAGATAAAAGGAGAAAGACTGTTATTGTTAAGAAAATATATTACATGCTATCTACACAGGAAAAGGAATCAGTTGAAGTATTAGTCATAAACAGACTGCCTAGTAGAGCCAAGACAAGACAGATTAGCAATGTGGGGGTGGGGGGTGTAACGTAACCTGACTGATGTTACTAATCCAATCATGTAACTCAATCTTTATAACTAGTATGTATGGGATGATAAAATAAAAGTATGATATGGGTTCAGGAAATATGCATGGGTGAGGGATTATTTCCCTCTGAAGAGTCAGAGAAGGCTTAAGGGAATAGGGCCTTAAGTAAGTGTAGGAGTCTGGCAGCTAGGTAGCAGGTACGTAGGCAAGTAGGTGTGAATGACCTTCAAAAGAGACGGCGAAATAGAAACCAAGGCAAGTAGGTATCAAACTTCTTATAGTTCATGGCACCCCAAAAGTGCCTGGTATATAAGAAACAGCTTATAAACATCTGTGAGTGAATGAATAAACAAATATACAGCATATTCAGTAATCAGTAAGGACTGGGTCATGGTTGTAATGTATCATATATATGACAACATATAGCCTTTTGTGCCATGCTGAGAGGTTGAAGAAAAGGGAAATTGTCGCAGTAGGACAGAAGAATACGGCTCAATCAGATTAGAAGGGTTTACACATGGACACAGTAGTAACACAATTCAGAAAAGTTGATGAGAGCATTGGATAAGGGTTGAGGGAGATAAATAATTTCAGTATAAAACAACTTTATCTGGTTTGGGATGCCCCAGTGGGCAAGTGAAAAAAACATATCTGGAGCAGAGGAGAAAGGAAGAACTCAATAGAGACTAACCCTGATGAATGGACTCCATACATTTACCAAATATGCAGTATGTGCCAGACACTGGAACCGTGAA
The DNA here is from genome assembly GCA_017311185.1 of Proteles cristata cristata. NCBI lineage: Eukaryota > Metazoa > Chordata > Mammalia > Carnivora > Hyaenidae > Proteles > Proteles cristata. The sequence continues at coordinate 1,643,181 of JAESUZ010002205.1, read as the reverse complement.
GATGAATAAGAAAGAATCCTAGCTTTCAAGGAGCATATAGTAATTATGATTCAGTGGGATACCTATAAAAATAGAAGTAGGTATATGACATAGAAGTAATATATAGAAACGAATAATTAATTCTACATTGTGTGTGTGTGTGTGTGTATGGCAGGAGAGGGCATAAAAAGAGACTTCATAATAGCTGACAACGAGAATGTAAAAGCTACGCAGAAGTTTCTAGATGAAGGTGGAGAAGTGCATATTGAGAAAAGGGCAAGGTCAGCTTTGTGGAGACGTGAAGCAATGTTCAAGGAACTGCTCCTCATCTACCATGCAAAAGTGTGTGGTGAACATGAGATCGGCCTGCGAGGCCCACAGCTATCCTTGAAGACAATGAACCTTTTCCTCAAGGTTTCTGATACTTAAAGGGAGGCCATCTGGACATGGTGGACATGGTTGAGGCCTTCAGAAAGCAGAGACTATTTTTTCAAATCAAAGATATAAGAAAAGAATGAGCTCATTAGTGAAGATTTTACTGATTGACAGTACTGATGAGAACTCACTGAAAGTAAAAACAAAATTCTGACAATATTGTTGGAAATGATTCTGGAAAGAATAAATGGAGAGGGACATCTCAAGGCACCTACTCATGGGTCTGTTGAATTAGCTCAGATTTAAAAACATAAAAAAATCAAGCAAACAAAACAAAACACTGGACAGGGATTCAAGGGGTGCTGAATCTGGTAGGAACATGAAGTACCATTAGTTCAGCTTTTTCATTGTGTATTGGAGAACAGGGTCCCAGACAGGAAAACAGACACAGTATTTTAATAAGAAAATTCAGATTCAGTACTTTTTTTTTTTAATTGTCAGAACCTTTTTCTTTTTAACATTTATTCATTTTTTAATATATTTTTTATTTATTTCTAGGAGAGAAAGAGAGAGACAGCGTGAGCAGGGGAGGGTCAGAGAGAGAGGGAGTCACAGACTGAAATAGGCTCCAGGCTCTGAGCTGGCAGTCAGCACAGAGTCTGACGCGGGGCTCGAACCCACGAACCGCGAGATCATGACCTAAGTGAAAGTCGGACGCTTAACCGACTAAGCCACCTAGGCACCCCAACATTTATTCATTTTTAAGAGACAGAGAGAGACAGAGCATGAGTGGGGGAGGGGCAGAGACAGAGGGAGACAGAATCTGAAGCAGGCTCCAGGCTCTGAGCTGTCAGCACAGAGCCTGACATAGGGCTCAAATTCATGAGCCATGAGATCATGACCTGAGCCGAAGTCAGAAGCCTCATCGACTGAGTCACCCAGGCACCCCCAGGTTCAGTACTTTTTATTACAGGGCCCCACTGTTGCAGAAAAGTAGTTTTGGGTTTCTGCATACTACTGTGTGTACCCGCTGCATAAGAATCTTCTGGAGAGTCAAAAACATTTTGATTTTCCAAAATCCTATCCCCTCAAGTGTTTCCTGAACGGTCTGGGGTGGATCCCCAATTCTCCATGTCCTAAATGTTTTGAAGTATTTCTTGGATTTGAAAAACACTGGCCTAAATGAACTCTAAGACTGCACAGGAGACTAGTGATGGTTATTGGAAATATATTCTTCTGTAATAAAGAAAAAAGTATCAACGATGCCCCAGTTTTTGAGAAACCAGAACTTTAGTCATATATTAATTGCCAATTAATATGTTTTAAATGTCTATTATGTGCTTGATTCTATGGGAAGAAGGTGGAATATGAAGAGAATTGTTTTATAGTTTTCAGAGATTTTTTGGCGGGGTTGTTTTTACAAAGATATTCTACTGAAGAATTTACTACAGTTTTTCTGTGAGACAACAGATTTTCCCCATGTCAGCACATCGGTGCTCAGCATGTTCCTTGGTTTGTCACTTGAGAACTTGAAGTAGCACTATCAGAAGATATCAAGGTGGCAGCTTTTACAGCAGCACAAGTGTTAGTATTAGAAGTGTAAGAATTTATATACCATGGAAAGGAATTTTCTGTCTATTTTGTGTTATCAAAATGCTTCCCTACTAAGTACCACATGTTCTAGGTCTATACTAGTCAAATGATAAAAATTGGCATGATCAAACAACAAAGCCTTAAAAACAAACAAACAAACAAAAAAAACCGCACCAGGTAAGCTGGATGTGATTCAGCTGTTAACTGGATGTAAGCAGAGACTCTCATTTCAGGGATAAAATATTAAGCTCAGAATTCTTAGGCCAGTTAGCAACCCATGTTCATTAAAGTAAACCTTCTACTCATCTACTGAACTTCTAAGAGGTCTTTTCATTCCAAAAACACTGCTTTCTTACATGCCCTTAAAAAATATTCCAGGCAATTTTTACTCTGAAAGAGTACTTCAGGTAATTTATTAAACTCATTGAGATTTAAAATTAAGGACGAGGAAATGTTTATATTTGTGCCTTTCCCAATCCTTAAAATAAAATATTAGCAAGTAAGGTAGGGGGCACTTTTTGTTCACTCTGGATTTTTCCTCACATATGTGAGAGTGCAAGATCTAGCAGAGTGAGCTCTTAAAATTCAGACCTTGAGGATTGGCCTGACAATTTTGAAACCACCAAGTTCCACAGTTCCAGGCATTCTATTTCCATAATTTGTCAGGCCATGAAAATGAATCAAGCATGCTGGGGGAAGGCTGATCTATTCTTTACATGGCTGACTTCTCACATACATACACTAACTCTTCCACTCCCATGATTCTTCGATCATGAATGTACTTTGCTGTTCTCTACCTGTTCTCACTGATGTAGGAAAACCTGTGATGTTAAAAAAATGTTTCTTCTTTTAAAACAATGATATTTTGAAGTCAAGAAGCAACTTTTATTGAAAGCTGGAAGTTGTTAACTTATGTTACACTTTGCACATAACAATGGTAGCCTGATTCAGAATAAGAACAGTATTTGGAAAGAAGCCTGCATTGATCTCTCCATAGTTTTGAAGTGGGGATTTCTTGAATTTGAGGGTTCATGAAGATCTCAGGATGCATACCTTGTGAATGTCAAGGGTCTACTATAATTAGTTCTCATGAGTGGTTTCTTCCTCATCTAATCAGAGAACATAATTTTCATCTTAAAAAATCTATACTTTAGCAATTTATTAATATTTATTAAGTGCCTTTGGGAAAAGTAACTTAGTGCCCAACCATAATTTAACTTAAAATCATATTAGATTTTTATAATGAGCTTATATGATTTTCATATTAAGGTAGGGTGGCTTAAATATTTTTGAAAGAACAATTCATTATACCTCTGTTTGATCATTTCAAATGCTGTGCTTCCAAACTCAGCATTATTTAAAGAATTATAATCAGCACAACCAAAGATCTCCTTTAAAAATTGGCCATTTAATATAACTATTCCAAGCAATTCAAGTTTGAATATTCACCTCTCAATGAGTTTTATGGAAAATCTGACAAAAAGAGTTAAGGGATGATGTAACCATTTTGATGGTGACTTTAAAGAGCCACCTAAATTTCATTAGTAAGGGGATTTCTAGCAGTAAATGAAAGGCTCCAGGTTCTAGGTCCATCTAAGTAGCGAAGATCGGCAAGGGCAGAGTTGCTTGCATACTAAAACTACAACTTAAAATTGCATAATGGAAACTTCGCTTGGGGCAAGGTAAGAACTACATATTGGATACTGGATTGTAAAAAGAAGCACAGACTTTCTATTTTGTTTGTAAGATGATATGCTAAAATATCTTCTAGGTTCAAGATAGACTTGAGTAATTGCAGGCATTTAAGATTACTCTTTTCTCAATATGGGACTGAAGGGACAGAGATTAAGAAAGTTGGACAAGACTACATGATGAGAGAAAATAAGAGGACAATGAAGGAAGAAACAAGATAATAGAAAAGGTGAAGATAGTAGGGAAATTTTAAGAAAACCAAGTGTAAATACTGAATGTGAGATGATAGAAATATATGAAAAGAATCCACTGAGGAAACACAAAAAATCTTACATGTAAGTGAATTTCAAAATAATTTCATTTTTTGTCTTTAATCATGTACTCGCACCATTCACTTTGTCATTCAATTTGGCTTGTATAACACCTCCAAACATCTTAAGATAAAATTCACAGCCTAAGTCTTAAATCCTATGGAGAGCTCCCTTAACAATATTAATGTTCTATTTCTTTCTTACTCACTTTAGTTAAGATAGTGAAGGCAAGGGAATATGTTCTTAGAATCCTAATGGATTACACAATGGAACACGTGCTTTGGTAGGTAGGAAAAGAGAAAATTTAACCTCCTAGAAAGCAGTTTTCTTCCACACTTAACTTATGGGAACTCGGTATTAGATATGCAATATACATTTACTTCACTGACTTATACAGTTAGAGACAGCAATATGAGAAACAGAAGTGCATTTACTAACTCAATTTTCTATATAACATTTATGTTAAAGTAAGTTTTCTTTTTTCTGATTCATTATTAGATCACTTTAGTACTGCAGATTCTCAGAATTACTGGTGAATGACAAACTAGGGGATTAAGGGTCACCAGTGCTGTAATTCAACATTGTGTGTATGAAAATGCTCATCCTCATGCATATTGCTTGACATGGTTGACGAGCTCCACCTTTCAAAAACTTCCTTTCCTTGGGGCTCCTGGGTGGCTCAGTCGGTTAAGCATCCAACTTCAGCTCAGGTCACGATCTCACGGTTCGTGGGTTTGAGCCTTGTGTCGGGCTCTGTGCTGACAGTCAGCTCAGAGGCTGGATACCTGTTTCAGATTCTGTGTCTCTCTTTCTCTGACCGTCCCCTACTCATGCTCTGTCTCTGTCTCTCAGAAATAAATAAAACAATTAAAAAAAAAAGAAAACTCTTCCTTTCCTTGACCTTTGGTGATGAATGCTAATTTGGCTGTTCTTTTACTCTCTCTTTTTACCTTCTGCTTTTTTCTTCTTGCTCTAAAAAAATGTGGATGTTACTGAGCTCCTCTTGGTAAATCATCTTTTCCAGAAACCTCCACTCCCATGGGTTTATCTATCATTTCTGGATTATTTCATGAATATTTGTCTCTGGCTATAACCTCTCTGTCAATTTCTAATTTTTTAAAAATTTGTTACTTTAACTTACTTTTCTTGCCATCAGCTCAAACTCCACATGCCTAAGGCTCAATTCATCTATTTAAATAATTTATTCCAGACCCCTCACAACTCTCTATCCTCCAAACATCCTCCAAATGCTCCACTGTTGACTAGATCTTCACAAAACACTGCTTTGATCATATCACCTGCTTATCAAAAGCTCCTCCCACATAAACAATACAGTACAGACTCCTTACAGGCTCCACACCATCCATACAAGTACTTACTGAGCTATATTATTCACCAGGCATAGTGAGGCATGGGAGGTGAACAGGACATTCATGATGCCTGGTGTGATAGAGCTCACAGCCTAGTAGGAAAGGCAAACGTTGAAAAGTAATTTTATGAGAGGCGCCTGGGTGGCTGGGTGGTTCCTGGGTGGCTCAGTCGGTTAAGAGTCTGACTTCAGTTCAGGTGCACCACATCGGGCTCTGCTGACAGCTCAGAGCCTGGAGCCTGCCTGCTTCAGATTCTATCCTCTCTCTCTCTCTCTCTTTCTCTCTCTGTGTCCCACTCATACTGTGTCTCTCGAAAATAAATAAATGTTAAAAAAATTTAGAAGTAATTTTATGTGTGGCAAGTGTGAAATACACATGTTTGGGGCCTACAGCAAGGGGAGATACTTTAGTATCTTATAAATTAGGCATACGTAGTGAATAGTGAAAATTATGGATGAACAATAGAAACCATATTACAGAATATTTATCACAACCTTGGATTAAATGTCAATTTTTTGGAGCTGACCATAATAGTAATTATTTATTAACTCATTAAAGTGCAAGAATTTATGCTAGTTACTTTATACAGTATTCTTTTTAGTCTTCACAACAATCTTACAAGATAGATGTCCTTTTTCTCTTCTTTAGCGATGAGGTAACAGCCTCCAAGAGATGGACTCCAAGGACTCTACCTTCCCAAAGTCCTATTGATTAAGGGCAAAGTAGGCTTTATACTCAAAACATGTTCTTTCTCCTACATGCTGATGAGACACAAGTTTTCCATTGAAGCATACTTAGCAATGATGGACTGGACATCCTAGATCCTCCTCCACAGGGTGTCAGCCTTGAGCAGCTGGCCACAGGTGGCAACATCATAATATTTTAAGATTTTATTCTGTAACATTCTTGTAAAACTGCTTATTTCATGCTGGCTTTTAGAAATGTTCTGTAGTATAATATGAAAATCAGGACCACACAAGGCATAGTCTTTCCTTGTGAATAATTTTTAAGTTAAACTTTTTAAAATTTATGATTTATTATATAAAAACAATGTATTAGAGTTACTGCTTATCTTTTTGATACACAGGAAAAATAACAGAAACACTTAAAAATATCGTATTATGTTTTCTGCATCATAGTACATTGCTCTACTCAAATCCATATTGCAAATTTCTTGATTTGTTACTTTCAGTATTTAAGACAAAATGTTTTAGTTTCCTTCTAATTCTTACATACTAGAAATCAGAAATTATGTTGAAAAGGAAACAGTCAACATTATTCTTTACCAATGCATGCATGAACATTTACAATTTCCTAAAACATATTTATCAATGTCTAATTCCATATTCTACAGTTATGATTTTCTCCTAGAATATATATTCATTATTTATACTTTATTCTTGATATTTTCCAAGAATATGAAATTTAGAAATGCTGAGTAGTTTACTGTAGAATTTCTTGTTTTGTCTGCTTATGTTAATTTCAACATTTCAAGTTGAAGTAGAAAAAGGTAGAAATTTGCTAAATTGTATTATATCACAACGTATTTTAATGTAGATTACTAAGGAAAATACATTGATAAAATCATTCTTTGTGTAGCTTTTATTTCTCCTTAAACCAATTTATAAAACTACTGCAAGGCATTAAACAGAACAAAGCTTCCTGAGATACTGTACAAAATGGTATTTCCATAATTGTTTCTATGCATACAGGATTTAGTACATTGATTCCAAAACATTAGTTTTGGCTATGGCATGTTAATAAACAAGTGCTTTGTAACTGAAAACAAACAAACAAATGAAATCTTAACTCATAAGCTAATACCCAAGAAGATACAGCTATTCCTGAAAAACTAAGATGCCTATAACTTGATTAAAAAATAAGCCTTACAGCACAGATTATATTTTGGCCATCAGATAAGCCCAATGTCTCTATTTTAAAAATGATGAGTGGCTTCCTTAACTTATATAACTAGCTTGTGGCAGAGTCAGAATAAGACCCCTAAGTGTAATTCACTTTTGCTTTTTATTCTTCTGTTCTTGAACTATTTAACACAATTATTAAAAAGTATTTTAGTTACCTATGGGAAAAGAGAACCTTATATTAGATATTAACCTACATGAAGGAAGTGATTACAATACTATATACTAATATTCATCTAAGATAGCAAAGCAATGTCATTTACCTTAAATTTACGTCTCTGCTCTGCACAGCTGTTGAAGAACCACAAGTCTGTCTCATGGCTGTAAATGTAACAAGAACAATAATGCGACCAATTTTCATACCTAAACTAAATTAAGTAGATTTGTCATAGGCTAGAAAAATGATAATGTATTTTACAAAAAAATTTAAAATTTACAGATTATGGAAGTGTGCATGTGTGCATATGCAGGTGTGTGTGTGTGTGTGTGTGTGTGTGCGCGTGTTTAAAAAGAGTAAAAAAAATACTCTTTCTTAATCTGGAAATTAGTTTCTTGAGATTAAAAGCATTACTTATTCTCTTTGGCTAACTTTTCTTTTTATGAACCACTATGGGTAAACCAAGTCCAGGAAGTTCTAGGAGGAGATACAAATACATATTAGAATTCAAGATGAGAGACTGTCTTTAGCTGTTACAGTGTGTGTTCTGGGGTATACAGTAAGCATGTAAAGAAGAAGCATCTGGTAATGATTAGGTTAATATCAGCTTCTATTTGCATCACAATCGTTATATGTTTCATCAATACGTCATTAATCAATGTACCTACTATTGGACCTATTTGACTGGTGTTTTATGTAATGAATAGAAAATGTAAACATGTTTCAAATACATATGTTCAGATATTTATACATGAAAGTGAAATTATTACTACAATCGGTACTTGAGCTTGTCAGATGTGATTTTTTCCTTTCCATTTTGTATTAGATAGGCTAATATCTATGCCATCTGTAGCACAAAACCCTGAACAAATGTAAATGAAAAAGTAATAGTAGATAAATATAATCTGCTGGAAACAGACTCTCTACCATGTCACACTTCAAATCTGGCTACTACTTTTCAACCTTTAAAAGAAATCAGTTGAGTATAACAAGACCTAATATTGTTCTTGTGACTTGAGCCATCAAAACAGATTTTTTATCTCTATTTTTTTCAAACTTTATAAAATAGTTCTCCATCAAAACTATATTTTAAAATGAAAAACACATACTCTCTTTTGGTTCTCTAAAAATGTATTATGTCTGACAAAGCACAAACCACTATGATCTATTATCAGCACCAAGTACCTAGCCTTTATAAGTGCAGATTTTGAAACATGTTCAATTAGTTACTAATTTTTAAGAGATAATCTACACCAACTCTATTTTGAAAGACTGGTTAAACAGTTAAGTAGAAAAAGAACTAGACTGAAAAAAAAGTCATCAAAGTTTCAAAGTGTTAATTTCACATTAAATGGTTAAAATTTTTAACAAAACTATTCAAGCCTCTAACAGAAGTAGCTAATAGTGAAACTCATGTTAAATAGCATTTGCAGATGCAAGGATAAGCATCACCTAAGATCCTCATTTGACGACATATGCAAACTAAGAAGACGTTATTAGGTTTGTAACACAATCTCAGTATGTTTACAGTTGCTAAACCTCTCAAATACTATGAGATACTAAAACTTTAGGCTCACATTATATTAATCGCAGTGTATAATTTGGTGAAGAGGTAAGCCTTCATTACTTCTAAATTCTCATTCACAAAAACCACTTTTCATTCCTATGACATTTTGGCATTAGACCCTATGATTAAAACACAAAATAAACACAAAATAAAATGCTATGGTTTTATAATTTATACAAGGAGATGTATTAATATGTATTATAAAACACTAAATGTAAGTGACACAAGAAAAGTCTTTGTGGTAATGTTTAGCACCTGAAATTGTTAAAAGATATTTAAATTGCTTTCAATCACCCTTCCACAATAAAATAACAAAATTGAGGACTTCTACCTGAAATTTTACATATACAACATTTGGTACATGACCAACAATTTCTTATTTTAGAGTCTTTAATGTTCCTACATTATATGTGTGTGTTTTCCAAGAAAAATTATGTATATTTAAGTTAAACAAAGTATCAAATCTTGCCTTCCAATACAACAAAAAAAGAAAGACAAACTGAAGCCCAACCATTCTTTCCAGAGATACCCTGGTAACCAGCAATAAAGAGGCTTCTACTGGAGTTAGCTTTGGGAGGAAGGAACAACTATTTTGTCTATTTTGTCAAGGGGCATGTTAAAATAGAATTAGGACAATATGTAGTGCTTTTCCCAAAGTTGAAACAATAAACTCCCACCTTTGGCTTATGCTGCAAACAACTAAACCACCCTTGCTATGCCAACAACAGAGCAAAATACCCATTCCGAAGCTACAGTGAAGTAAACATTTCATTTGCTATCTTCTGTGACTTCTATGTAAATTTTTCTCTGTCATGTAAATGTATGGAGAGGCTCCCATGGAATAAGACAATTTGATGGAAATACTCCAATCACTGTCGTTATTTAGGGAGAGATGATGGTGAGAGAAGTGTGTCACCATAAAATTATTGATCAGTTTAAACAAAAGAATGTGAAAAAAAATTTAAGTTAAAATGAATCTTGAGCTCTGGCTGATTCAATACAACTTTTGCAATCATGGCAGACATTTGAACTGAAGATGGTTGGAACACATCGGCTCTCCACAACTCCTCCTTCTTCCCACCCACCTCCCACAAATGGGTTTGTTCCCAAGAATATATATTCTGGTCTCAAGTTTGTTTAGGGCCCAAAAGTTTAATCCAGTTTTTAGGGAATAGGTAGTTTCTGGATTGTATAGATAAGCAACGTAAGCCTGTAATTCTCTGTCATGCAGAAGGCCATCATAAAAGACTTATCTACTAACATCTGGGAGTACACCTGAAAATGAAAATAGACAGCTAAGCCATTAAAAAAAAAAAAATCCAAGATTGTTTTATTAAAATAAAGCAACAAGAAGGATGCTTACTTTTTTTCAAACTAAGCTTACCTTATTAGGCTTATATAAAACACAGGATTCAGGAAAAACCATTTCTTATTTTTCAACAGAGCTGATAAACACTTTGAAAGATGTTTTATGTAACTCTAGATTCTACCTTCCAAACATTAAAAAAATACACCCTAAAAATGCTGCTTCTCCCAAATAACGACCTACATACCCCTGAGTAAGACTATATAAAACAGTGGTTATATTATGTAACAAAAAGTTACTTTAAAGGACATACATATACTATCAGTTGCACAGGACAAATATAGTGAATAAGGACAACAAACTCCAGAATGTGTTTTTATAACTGTAGCAACAGCAATAACTCCTTGTCAAACTCAAACAGTTTTTGGCAACCTTGAAGGTTTTCTGAATTTGTCACTTGGATACAACTGTGGAGATTGTCTAAGACTGACTGCTTTGTCTCCTTCCACACCATCTTACTATGGCTTTGCTTTGAAGGAAGAAATTTCACATTTTATTTTAACATGTGAATAAAATTCTGTTAAAATCCCACAAGGGAGTTTGATACAAAACTTCTCATGCCTACGTACACCAAATGTGGTTTCTATATAATTTTTGTAATAAGTGACCTTGTATGCTTTCGAAATCTATGAAAATAGAAATTATTTTTCTTTCCAAAAAAAATAGTTGACTCTCTTTTTGAATTAAAATTAGCAATACATGCAAGTGTAATAATTCTATGAATGTATACAACTGGGTCTGCACATCTGTTATCATTATGAACATCTTTTAAAATAAGATCTCAAGGACAAGAATGCTTTACTAACCTGCAGTGGTCTCTGTTTATCACTGCTCTTAGGAGATTTCAATCCACTTGTTTGCTGCTGTAAGAGAAGTTGTCTTGCTGCTTGGAGAGCCTAAAAGTAAAAAGGGAGCAATATCTAAATACTTTGTTGAATGGTAATTGATTACCAATAATTGATTATTCCTTGGTTAACAGTAAAAGGCTTCAATGTATGACAGCCCCTTCCCCATCCTCCCTTCTAGAGAGAATTATTAAATATCTTCTAATGTGAAAAAAAATTCCACGTATCACACATATACAACTTTACTTAAAGTCGTGGAAATACATGTAATCCTGCAGGAAATAAAGTTAATTTGTTTAAAGAGCTTAAAGAGGAAAAAATCATAAACTGCATCAATAACCTCATTTCCACAAGGAACTTGTCTTTGAGTGTTCAACTAAAATGCCCACTCCCTTTTAAATTATCATTCAATTTGCATTTTCATATTACAATTTTGAAGCAAAAGCAGTAGACTTCAAGTGTTACCGGAAGCTGTAATTAAATTTGACAAATCAACATCAGATTATCTTGAAAGTGAATTAATAAGGATTTTCACCAAAGATTAAAAACACTTTTTTTGTACTTACAATTCAAGGGAAAACCTCTCCTTTGACAAAATAAAGTGCAGTTTTAATGCCAAATAAAATTGAGTGGTTTTCATTTGCATTCTTAGCAAAATCAGAGAACAAAGAAATTACCACTCAACCAATCAGATTTGTTTCTATGTGTGACAGAATACCAATCAAAATAGAAGATGTTTTCATTTATTTTTATGTTTTTCTCCCCATTCAGGAAAATAAGACTTAACATAAGAAATTAAGCATTTCATTTACAGGAGGAGTGACAGTTCAGTGAGTGTACTATAAAAACCTACATAAAAACGAATGCCATAAAAATACATATTGAGATGCTTTTAGGGTAGTAGTATAAATTAAAGGGAAAAAAAACTTTCTAAGAGCCTCTACTTTGCAAACTCATTTGTTCTCTCAATGACTGAGTTTAATGAACACTAATGATGAAATTTTTCAGCACATAAAACTGAAATAAATCATTGCCCTACTCTGTTCTTCAGTGTTTTAGAATACAAGGTAAATTTTTCATGATGGGAGAATATCTTAGATCAATATTCTACTATCATAATTGAGATTCTAAGCTGATAAAAAGTACAATTTTGATTGGAATCAATGATCTGGTTTTTAAGAGAGTTTCTAGTATCCATGACAACAGTTGCTTTGACAAGATGTGCATATGGCATTACACTGCCAGCTGGTGTGAACAATGTTTGAACTACTGCATTGAGATGCTGAGCAAACAGAAAAAGTTGCCACGTCTTAACCCTCGGGGAAGGCAGTCATCCCCTGATCAATTATGAAAAGACAGAGAGAGGGCTGCTACAGTCTGGCTCCAAGCAAGTTTTCTGAGAAGGCAGGCAGACATAGAAACCAAAGTAAACAAACTGAAGGCACTATAGCACCCTCCCCTAACAACGCTGATTTGTCTTCCTGGAGCGGGATCTGGCATAGTTTGTAAAGCACACTTTTTACATTCGGAGACACACTCATACATAGCAATCTTTTGTTTTTTCAATTTTTCAAGTAATTACTACCTCAGTGTTTTTTTAAAAAAAAATTTAATGTTTTATTTATTTCTGAGAGAGAGAGACAGAGAGACAGAGAGACAGAGAGAGAGAGCATGAGAAGGAGAGGGTCAGAGAGAGAGGGAGATACAGGATCTGAAACAGCCTCCAGGCTCTGAGCTAGCTGTCAGCACAGAGCCTGATGTGGGGCTCGAACCCATGAACCGTTAAGATCATGACCTGAGCTGAAGTCGGACGCTTAACCGACTGAGCCACCCAGGCACCCCTACCTCGATATTTCTAAGGATGACACATTCCAATGAACTCAGGCAATTTTATGGAAAGTGCAGTTTGACAAATAAAAAAATACCCAAATACTTTATCACCAAACTTAGTTTAAAACATATCATTTAATATTCTAAATGATACAGCTTTGCTTTTTAAATCACAATTTATAACGTAACTCCAAATGATATTGTGCAAGTGGAAATTACCACCATATGACTTAGGCTGTGTCTACGTGACACTCCCAAGAAAAACAAACAAACAAACAAAAAAAACCCATCAAATATTTTTGCCTTTGTTGCCACGGTCCACACAAATTTTGCCTAATCTTTCTCATATAATTCTGTTTTCCCCTTTTGTATGCACACAGCCTTACTGAATTTATATTCAATTCTGTGGTTATTTATTATTCTTAAAGGATTCTAATGAACATAGGTGTGAATCTTGGAATCATGAATGGCTGGGACTAAAAGCAATCATAGAAATCATCTACTTTGATGTCCTCAGTTTAACAAATGAGAGTAATCAAGTGTTTTGTTCAAGGTCTCCTGCTTCCAGGCCAGAGTGCATTCCTGATGCCATATCGTCTCTGCTCCATCAAAGAAACCCTTAGATGGCAATGAATAAAGCTGGAGTAAAGGAGCACGTATGGCACCATAATAAGTTATTTTTACCTGTAAAGAGAGTAAATTTGTTTATCTAAACCTAAAAGAAAAACAATATAGTCTTTTTCCACTTGAATTTGTAAATGTTTGAATGGAACAACTACTATGGAATATAGATTGCTTTTATGACTAAGTGTTCCAGCCATCCTTGACTTGGAAATCCTCTACCAATACCTGATGGAAATCTAAACTCCTGTAACCCTCTGATCATTTGACCAGTTATTACAAATAGACTGAACAATTCTAGAGCTGGACATAAGCCTTATCCGTTGTTTAGTTTAGATTTCATATTTTGCAGACACGTGAGTGAAGCACTAACATGACAGTAATTTGATTAAAGTCACAAAGCAGTAGCACCGTTTGGTCAAAAGTTCAGGCTGTTGTCTCCCAAGCTGAGGGCTCTATTCATGTCATCACTCTTCATGATATTCATTCAGCTCAATCCACACAAGAAACCCAATGGAATATGCAACACCCAGTGGCTACAGAAAGACACTAGGAAATTAGATTTATTGGAATTGCAGTTTATGAAAATTTCAGTGGACAAAAGCATACCTATACACTGTTATTACAGTAATAGTAATAATGGAATACCACAGATAGCCGGCTAAACTTTTAAAGTACCTCGGTTTCCATACACATTTAGAGTTATGTTTAAAATAGTCCTGTTTAAAATAGTCCAGGATCTGGGGTGACTGGATGGCTCAGTCAGTTAAGCATCTGACTTTGTCTTAGGTCATGATCTCATGATTCAAGGGTTTGAACCCCGTGTCAGGCTCTGTGCTGACAGCTCAGAGCCTAGATGGAGCCTGCTTCCAATACTGTGTCCCCCCTCTCTCTCTGCCCCTCCTTTACTTGTGTTCTGTCTCTCTTTTTCTCAAAAATGAATAAATGTTTAAAAAAAAGTGTTTTTAAATAGTCCAGGACCATCTTTCAGTACAAATTCTTATGAGAAAGAGACAGTCTCCCCCTATTTCTAAAATTTAAAAAAAAAATTAAATAAAAAAAAAAAACCACTTGCCTATTTCAACATTCTTTTAGTAGCAGTAGAGATTGCTGTAGCAAACATAAAAGGCAGGAGAACAAAAAATAACTCTAAGATATCAGGAATGATTTAAAACTTATCCTAAGCGGGAATCTTTGGCAGTTTGCATTCTAACTGCAGGCGTCTCATGACATTTTTATTCTCAGTATTCTGGATATCATTTTAGGACTGAATTTCAATAAACAATTGCTCAGACACATTTAGTTCATCTTAGTAATTTATTTTGTAGTTACTCAAAATATGAAAGATCAGGAGAGAAAATACTTTCATCAATATAAGGTGTTAGGTGTCAAATTACATAAACTATTAATTTGAAAATGACTTGTCCACTTTAACTGGTAAATAGAAAAGATAAATTCAAGGGCCATTCATTAAGTTCTATGAGCTGTTTAGGTATTTATATGATCACCTTCTGATCTGCAAAAAACAAAACACAACCAAAAATTTAGAGCAAAAGGCAATTTTGTTTACAAAATCTCCTTTAATAAAGACTGAGTGTGATTCTAGTGAACAGTAAGAAAGAGGTTTCTAAGGCAGCCAAACCATATCTAGTTTCCAAAAACACATTTGTTTTGAATTAAGAGTGCACTTTACTTAATGAAGTTATCTAATTTTAGTAAAGTGAAAGAAAATTAAGATAGGGCATTTTAAAAATTGGAATCAGATTAAATTAGAATATTTTGAAAAATGAATAAAAATCTTTACAACATATTAAAGACATATTTTTTGTTAGGCTGCAGAGGTGTGGGAATGCACCAGTTTTTCAGAATTCAGTGCATCTTGCTCCACAACATGTATTAAATTATATGTTAACTAAATGGGATTTAAATAAAAACTTGAAAAAAATACTTACTGAAAACATCATTCCTAAAAGTTACTGTTTAATTTCAAATAAACTAAAAATCTGTAAGGAAAACAAAGTTCAAGTTATCACCCCTCCACAACAGTATTAACTATGCTACCTATGAATCTCATATATGGAGAGTGACTGTAATGAGTAGGTCATTATGAGAATTAAGGGTAGAAAAAACCTTTATAACCTGTCAGATCAATATCTTGAAAGACACTGAAAACTTCACGAGGAGTAAAATTGTTTGAGAATAGCTAAGAAACACCCAGTGAAACCAAAAATGTTGAGCATTCTAAGGTTAATAAATAACTTCTTTTTTTTCCAAAGTAAATATATGTATATTTTGGGAGAAAACAGACATCACTCATATCTCTCCCCATAAAAATAGGAATGCTTAACCTATCAGCCTGTTGCATTTGAGACATTAAAATGAAAAATGGCATCTACACCCATTAATATCTTCAATGTATAAACAGCACAGCAAGACACATTCTTGAGAGCTGAAGGCTACAAAATCTCTCTGAAACATAAATAACAAAGCACTCAGAAGCATATTTGATGTTGATATTCATCTCTGAGAAAAACACTGCTGCCTAGCCTTCTTATGAAAATAGATGCAGCCCAAATGGATCTCCTGTAATTGGTTTCAGATAGCGAGGTCAGAAGAAATATGATACAAGAAACGATTATGTGGAACAGGCAAAACAAGAATGTTTACACAGGCACTCCCTAGTTATACTGACAAGGGGTGTATACTTTGCAGATAACCAGAACCAAAAAAAAAAAAAAAAAAAAAGCCAGCAGGACATTCAAAATTTTGCTCATACTCACACGTTTTAACCTTTAACATATGACATCTTTAACATCTTACTTTGAAAACTGAACGTAAAATAAGTTTTCAAACA
Source organism: Proteles cristata cristata (assembly GCA_017311185.1). Taxonomy (NCBI): domain Eukaryota; kingdom Metazoa; phylum Chordata; class Mammalia; order Carnivora; family Hyaenidae; genus Proteles; species Proteles cristata. The sequence goes on along the minus strand of JAESUZ010002205.1, from coordinate 1,626,699 downwards.
GAATTTCATTGTCTAATTATTTTCACAAGTGTGGTTGATAAAAAGCGTATTCGGAGCTTCCACAAAGGATGTGAATTCCTATTCTGTTTGGCCTTTCTTTGCATTATGTTCTCACTAAAGAGAATATACTGATAAATGTAATCTGAAGTCTCATAATGCGATTTAATAGAAGAAAATTAATCATCTAATTGTCATATCCTATTTTCAAACAGCAATCTATCAGAGTGAAATTATGTATCTGTAGCTATTGACCTCTCATTTTATCATGGCTGATACATAATTAGACTAAGTTTGTTGGGGAAAAGAGCTAATTACCACAAAATATTTTTAAAAATAATTATTTTTTTATTTTACAGTATATTTCACATAAAGTTAAAAAAATGTGTGTATACACGTGTTCATAGTATGGACTGCTATGGAGGTCAAAGTGAAAAGCTAAGATCATTTATTTCAGGGTAGTATAATAAAAGTGAATAATTAATTATAAAGCATCCTGTTTACCAATCAAATGTTAGGCTGTTTTGGCTCAGCATGCATGATGTAGATCCAAAGGAAAGACAATTGAGGTATGGAATGTGTGATGGGCTGGATTCTCAAGTCATCCTCAGATGACTTCTAATAAAGTCCTCAAGGTTCAAATCCATACCCAGTATTCAGTACCTTCCAATATGGCTCCAAACTCCCAGATGAGCTCAGAAATCCTTCTAAAAAATAAGCCTGTGAATTAATATCAACTTATGGATAAGATAGGTTTTGCTTTTTCAGGTCTAACATCATATACTCAGTTCAATGGGATGAATACGTGCTCTTCCTTACAGCTGGCATTCCAGAAGCTACAGTAAATGATACTAAGTAGCCTTGTATTCAGCTTTCTTTTTATTTATTATTATTACTTATAATTATTTATTATAATTATTATTGTTGCTAATGATAATGAATTGCTAATGGAACCCATAAAGAACATTAATAAATATAATTTATAGCAGTGCTAAATACAATTCATGTTCACACATTAAGGAATTCCATTCAACTGCAAAATTTCCAAGTATGAAAGGTAAAGATAAATTGGAACTAATTTATTAAAATTGTTAAAATTAAGATTTTTGCAATATCTTTTTATTATGGTACATATTTCAGGAACTACAATGTTTTATGCAACATTCTCTCTGTTATTTCTCTTTCTACCATGAAATATTTTATTATTTTTCCAAATATTCTTTGGATTTACTTTTTACTTCTCATGTATCTACAGTAGTTTCAATTTTTTTAATGTTTATTATTTTTGAGAGAGACAGAGTGCAAGTGGGGGAAAGGCAGAGAGAGAGGGAGACACAGAATCTGAAGCAGGCTCCAGGCTCTGAGCTGTCAGCACAGAGCCTGACTTGGGGCTTGAACTCACAAACTGTGAGATCATGACCTGAGCCAAAGTCGGATGCTTAACTAACTGAGGCACCTAGGTGCCCCTGTTTTTTTTTTTTTTTTTATCTCAGTATGAGATGAAACCTCAGTATGAGGTCTATACCATCTTTAGTTTGGCCATGGACTCAAGATTTATTACAGCTACATTTTTATAATTTCAACTGGCATACTAGATATTAACTGACAGTGCATACTACTAAATTATAGTATAATGTCTTAAAGAAAACTCTTATTTGAATCCTGTATTCTGGACTTCATATGCAATTCAATAATAAAACACAAGTGAGGTAGAATTTGGGAAAGTATTTGTAAGAATAAAATCCATCAAAAATTACTTGTCGTTAAATTTTTTTTGCAAGTATGCTCCATGTACCAAGCAAAGCACTAAGCATTGCACATTTCTGGAGGTAGGGGGTGGGTGACATTGTTTTTACCTTCAAAGAGCTTTGTGTTCAACAAGAAACATTTGGTTTCAAGTCAAAAGTTCATAGAAATGTTTTTAAAATATTGCAGGGGTTCATAATTTGAATAAGTTATTTTCAGTTGGGGAGCCCAGATACATTTTTATGGGAATACGAAATTGGGGTGAACTTATATGACAAATAGTTCATCTTGCAAAGATGACAGAACATGGTAACACCAAGTAGAGGCAAAGAATATGTGGGATCACACACACAATATAAAGAAAATAATTAACCTTGGATAAGCCACATACTTAGCTTAGGAGCTAGTGCAACATCATGGGAAGGTTGGTTGGAGCTAATTAATGAATGAAACTAAACAATCAATCGCTACTAGCGATTTTTTTAAATCTTTTAAAATCAAAAGAATTTTGATATTACTTAGCAAGTAATGGCAAATGTTGCTGAATTGCAAATGATGGGCTAAACCTGACCCAGAACAATATTGAGGTCATGTTGTGAAGGACAGATGACAAGTGATGGAAGAAAGATAAAAATATGAGGGAGAAAGCCCAGATAAAATGTATGTGTGACTGTTCAAGTACAAGATAATAAGAACTAATTTAATTTAAAGTGAGAATCACAAGAAGTACTGTCAAAGTAGAATTGCAGGACTTGGTAATTGGGCATGGAGTAAAAGCTTCTGGAAAGGAGTAAATAAGGACTTCAAAATTTTAAGGCCATGTTAACTGGGAGAATAGCTATTCCACTGCTGAAAAGAGGGAAATCAGATTACAAAACACAGACTTTTTGTAAAGAGGGGAGACAGACCCAAACATAGGGAATACTTAAATTTTGTTTATAGATGAGATAGTGAAAAAGGAAGACAGTGAGTGTTGAGGAGTGCACAGAAACAGAAGTCAAGAAGACTTCTGGGAAATGTAGAACACAGAATAACCATATGACTCACTAATTCCGTCCCTAGGTATATAACCAAGAGAAAGAAGATATATGTCCACACAAACAGTTGAACATGAATTTTCACAGCAGCTTTATTGCTAATAACCAGAAGGTGGAAACAACCCACATATCCATTAACTGATGAATGGATAAACAAAATGTGGTCTATCCATATACTGGAATATTACTCAGCCATAATAGGGAATGAAGTATTGATACAGCCTGCAATATGCGTGAACCTTGAAAATAGACTAAGTGAAAGGACACAGCCACAAAGCCCACATATTGTATGATTCATTTATATGAAATGTTCAGAATAGGCAAAACCATAGAGACAGTGGTAATCTGTGATTGCCAAGGGCTCAAAGGGAGGGGAAAATACACAATGACTGCTAATGACTATGGGATTTCTTTTTAGGAGTGGGGTGAAAATATTCTGGAACTAGATAGTGGTGATGGTTTCCCAAACTTGTCAATATACTAAAATCTACTGAAATATATCATTTAAAAGGATAAATTTTATGGTATGTAGATTATATGTCATTAAAACTGTTATATACTTAATTAAAAGAATTGTGGTATTAATTATATCTCAACAAAGCTGGGAAAAATAGAAAAGTGGGGGGGGTAGGAATTGTAAGGAGAAGATGAACGGGTTCTCAAATACCAAAAACTCAAAGAGGCTAAGGATTAATGAAAGTTCTTGTTGATTTGATGATTTGCATGGGACCTATCAGAGAGGAGTTCCTATCGAGTAAAAATTAGACTGCAGGGAATTATTGGGGAAAACCATGGTTACAAGTGCAAACAATTCTTTTCATACGTTCTGCAAAGACCAAAATAAAAAAGAACTAAAGTTTCAAAGGTTGTGTGTGTCCATTGTTGTTTGTTTTAAAGACAAGTTTGCTAATAAGCTAAGGGGAAGAAATAGACACTGTAGTAAAGAGAAAGAAGGAAGTCACTGGAGGGGATGTCAAGGGGCCGATATCAAGGAGCAGGAGCAGGTGACAGCTGTGTGGGGAGAAGAAACACATCAACCTTGGAGGGAATTTGAGAAAGGAGGACAGGAGACTGCCAGGCAGAGGTAGGAAGGGGAAGGAGTTCACAGTGAATAGTCTCAATTAATTCAGACAATAGCAATCGACTGAGAATGAGAGAAAGATTGGAATTGCTGAGGAAACAAAACTGAGAAACCTTTTCTCTCATTGTTCTGAGAAATACAGCTAGTAGAGTAAAAACTGGCATTTAAAATGTTAGAGTATGAAATGTACTTTCTCAGACACTGATGGCATCCAGATATACAGAGGTCTTCTGAAATGTTGCCTCCATAACTAAATAAAGAACTACTTACTTTACCACTGCTCTAATTTGGGATCATCACTACTAAGAGTCTTTCTATACTTTTAACCTGGCCAAGGGGCCCGGCACCTCCAATTATATCAGGTATAAGCAAAAGAGTCACTTACAATATATGCTATGTTATTGTGCATTCTGAGGACTGGCTGTCTTTAGTTTTTAAAAGACAGTAAAATAAAGTATGTCTGTGACGCTACTACTATTGATATAGCTGACTCTTCAAAAGCTTCTCTTTGTAACTAGGAGAGAAAATATGGTGTAATGATATTGACTAGATTCCTGAAGACATTCTTTCACCTTTTATTAGCTGATGAACTTGGGCACTTAATCATAGTAAGCATTAATTTTCTTGTCTATTAAGAGAAGTTAATAATATTTAAATAACTTGTACAATCAGAGAAGAAAATGTATTTGGAAGTATTTTAAAAGCTGAAGTATAAAGTAATATTATTTCAAGTGAAGACTTGAAATTATATAATTCCTCTCCTATGTGTAAACACATAGGTTAGGTCCCATGCAATTGAGACCAACTAGGAAAAATATCTTAACAGCTTCATGTCCTATCATATTTTGCAAAGTTGCTTTTTAACCTCTTCTGAGTCTGAAAGGGTTTATAACTTTACAAATATACTGGTGAGCTATATCTCTGTCTTCTCCCAGGCCCACATCACCACCACTATGGGATCACTTGCCCTCACGGATCTTTTAATATGGTAGGAAAGATGAAAAACATATTCAATATAACCACCCTGCAATGCAGAAATGTGCTGCATGCCATTAAAAGGCACAGAAAGTGGCTGTGGGGGTTCAGAAAAGACAAAAAGGAAAAGAAAAAGGAGAATTAATGCTTGGTAAGTGCTCATTATATGCTGGCTATCATTCTAAATCCTCACACATGCTATCTCATTTCATCCTGGAGACACCCTCCTTTATTACAGAAGTGTAAACTGAAGCTCAGTGTAGGTAGGTTATATGTTCAAGCTGTTTCACATATCCTTGAAGTAGCATAAGAGATCTGAACAACTATCTGGCTGACTTTGAAGCAAATGCCCTTTCCACAAGGAGTGGCAAGGAAGAGTATATCATTAAAGAGACTTTTATTTTATTAAAAAAAAAGTCAAAAACTGGGAATGAGGAGAACAAAACACATTCTGAGTCATTATATCTTTGCTAGTTATGTCAACTAGAACAACAGTAAAGAATTCCAAGATCCTATTCATGTTTTCTTTTTCCTTACTTTTCATGAGAAGAACTAGACGTACAAACTTATATGCTAAAAGCAATACACTATCCAAAAAGACTGTCTTCGAAGTTATTAGACACTTGATTTTTGATGGTGGTTATAAACAAAAAACCAGTATTAAAGATGAAAATATTTTGATGTTCATCTTTTGTCACAACCAGATACAAAACAATAGCATCTGCTAATAGGCATTAAATAATATGTACCATGTTCGGATGGATTTAGAAGTAAGGTTGTCAGATAAAATAGAGGATGCCCAGTTTAATTTGAAACTATTTGTATCTTTACTTGCAATCCTAGTTACAAAAGTATTTCAGAATGTGTTGCCAAGATACAGGGATTTATTTATACTAAGTTTTTCACTTAAAGGTGAATCGATTTATTTATTTTAAAATACTTTTAAAATATATTTTTCTAATGTTTTATTTATTTCTGAGAGAGAGAGAGAGAGAGAGAGAGACAGCGTGAGCAGGGGAGGGGCAGAGAGAGACGGAGACATGGAATCTGAAACAGGCTCCAGGCTCTGAGCTAGCTGTCAGCACAGAGCCCAACATGGGGCTCGAACCCACAAACCGTGAGATCATGACCTGAGCCGAAGTCGAACGCTTAACCAACCGAGCCACCCAGAAGCCCAATGAATTCTATTTATTTCATAAGTGGAAATCTCTCTTCAGTCCTAATGAGTAAGGACGTCATCTGTAGCCATATTTTACAGGTGAGTCAGGGGAGTGACTTGGCTTGGGCTGCTTTCTTGTGGGAAGGAAAGCTTGTGTGGCTACAAAGGCATAGCAAAAGGATGAGGTCGGCCACTCCAAAAAGTAAGTGCACCAGTTTTTGGAAACAACAGACCAAGAAAGGCAGAGGAAAAGTTTCTTTTAGAGTTCATATTCTAGCTTCCTGCAATTGACACACAGATGAGAAAAATGCAAAACTCTGGCTCTCTGTTCACCCTCCCCTCAGCAAGGATGAGGATCAGTAGCCAGGAACCCTGAGGCAAAGATTATGACCCTGCTTGGCACCGAGGGGAGGCAATGCTACAGGAGATCTAAAGGAAAGAGCCTTGAGGCAGAGAGCCTCTGCCTACTTAACCCAGAAGCTAACTAGGCCAGTCCCAGAGGAGGAAGAGATAGTGAGTGGAAAACCAGTTAGAAGGGAAAGGCCTTGATTAGCTCAGGTGCGGACATAGTAGGTTGAGAACCTCTAAAGGAAAGCCCTTCAAGCTAAAATTAGTGTTCTTAGAAACAAAATGACAGAGTTGCCAAAGAGGCCTCAGAAATTCCAAGTTCTAATCCCAGTGCCATTCCAGGTTTCCCTCTAGTGATGAAACCTGAATAAATTCTGTTTCCCCGAGCACTTTACAATTTACTAGTCCTACAGGTCAATCTAAAGAGCAAGACCTAGAATTCAGAGGAGAATAAATGCCAGTCATTGACAACAATTGCTGATTAAACACGGTAGGCATTCAAAAAATATTGATTGAATGAATGAAAGTAGGAATACATTTATATTAAGATGACAGTGAGAATTTTGTTTTTAGGCTATGTTGCTTCACAGTGTAAATTATGAAGCACATGTATGCCTGTGTAATTCAGTGTGAAACAAATTCCCTAAGATTAGATTTTAGAGATCTCGGACGAACTCCCCGAAGAGAACACAGGGTATTTCCATTTTGTGTTCCAGAGATCACAGAATTTAGGTTAGATTATCTTCAGCATATACAGTGGCAAATTGCAGTAATTAACAGTATAAGGTCCATACAGGTGTTCTTTTGAATAAAATGCAAACTGATGGTGGCGATAAGCATCACCTTAGTATATCAATAATGACATTTCTATTTAATTTTTATGTAGTCTTCTGTGCTTTTGCCCTAAAAATATTTTTTAAGTGCGGAGTTTTTTTTTTTTTTTTAATATTTTTAATTTATTTCTAGGAGAGAGAGAGAGAGAGACAGCATGAGCAGGGGAGGGTCAGAGAGAGAGGGAGTCACAGACTCTGAAATAGGCTCCAGGCTCTGAGCTGGCAGTCAGCACAGAGCCCGACGCGGGGCTCGAACCCACGAACCGCGAGATCATGACCTAAGTGAAAGTCGGATGCTTAACCGACTAAGCCACCCAGGCGACCCAAAGTGCTGAGTTTTTAAAATGTAACTCTATCAAAAAGGTTAAAATATTTTTCTAATTAAAAATATTTTTAATGTTCTATTTATTTCTGAGAGAGAGAGAGAGAGAGAGAGAGAGAGACAGTATGAGCAGGGGAGGGTCAGAGTGAGAGAGAGATACAGAATCCAAAGCAGACAGGACTCAAACTCATAAACTATGAGATCATGACCTGAGCCAAAGTCAGACGCTTAACTGACTAAGCCACCCAGGAGCCCCCAGAAATGATTTTTAAATCAGAAAAATATTGGGGAGCCTGGGTGCCTCAGTCAGTTAAGCGTCCGACTTAGGTTCAGGGCATGATCTTACGGTTCGTGGGTTCGAGCCCCTTGTCAGGCTCTGTGCTGACAGCTAGCTCAGAGCCTGGAGCCTGCTTTGGATTCTGTGTCTCCCTCTCTCTCTGATGGTACTCTGCTCACGCTATCTCTTTCTCTCTCTCTCAGAAATAAATAAAAAACATTAAAAACTTTTTAAAAATAAAATAAAAAATAAAAATCATTCCTGGGGCATCTGGGTGGCTCAGTTGGTTAAGAAACCGACTTCCGCTCAGGTCATGATCTCCTAGTTTATGAGTTTGGGTCCTGTATCAGGGCTCTGTGCTGACACAGAGCGTAGAGCCTGCTTCAGATTCTGTCTCTCTACCCCTCCCCCGCTCATGCTCTGTATCTCTCTTTTTCAAAAATATATAAACATAAAAAATTTTAAAACCATTTCTTACTATGATCTATAATAGGACTCTCAGAAAATATGTATGTAAATAAAAAATTATAATATTCACTTAGAAAATAGTGCCCCTTGATAGAAATAAAGAGTTTAAGAGGTAGAAGACAGGAGGGCCCAGAAAGGTTTCGTGTTTATAGGAAATGTCTTCATAAGAAATGTAGTTTCTAAAGGTGACTGTTCCTCTACTATTTTGTTTTCACCCTCTAGCTTATTTTCGTTACCACAATGAGACTGAAGACTAGACAGACTGGGAGAGAAAAATCGTTTCTCCCTTGGTCACCAGTTTTTCTAGCAAACTTTTGTTGGTAGCCCATTTTATTTATTATTTTATTTATTTATGTTTTTCATTTAATTTCATTTTATTTTTTTGATGCAAATGCCTTATTGCTTCCATTTGGTCCATGGCTTGGGAGAGGACTCCAGGGTTGTTTGCTGCTTAGTGGCTGCAGGGAGAGGTTCAGGCACAAGCCTCCGACATGTCAGAGGGGCCCCTCAAAGGTTGTGGGGCTCCAGAAGCTCCTAGTTGTGCTTTAGGGTGAGTCTTTCAAGGAGATACTCCCCCAGTCCAGCCTAGGGTGGCCCATTCTGTGAATATATACATAAAATCCAAATCCAGGGAGCAAGTTTGTGCGTGCTGCATCAGCAAAATGATGATTTTGATTTTTATTAAAAAATTCAAGTTCTGCTTGTTTCTCTTTCTCTTTCAAAATGAATAAATAAACATAAAAAAAAAAACCCCCACACACCAAAACCCAAGTCATCCTGACACTCCTAGTTGGGAGGTGAATACATTTACTTACACTTAGGGTCTAGTACTAAAAGCTCCTAAGGGCTAGAAATGTTTCTAAACAATCATTATCTCCCCAAGAATGTGCAGCACAGTAGCTTACACCTAATGACTCAAAAGATACTTAACTGGAAAGTACGTTTCCTTAGACATTTCTACACTTGCAAAACACACTGCGAGTTTAGCTGGTTCCAGATAGTTGACATGTAACTCGCACACTAAAGGAAGACACTGGGGGTGCCTGGGTGGCTGGAGTGGTTAAGCATCAGACTCTTGATTTTGGCTCAGGTCATTATCTCATGGTTTCTGGGTTCTAGCCCTAAGTCCTCGCACTGTTAGTGCAGAGCCTGCTTGGTACTCTCTCTCCAGCTCCCGCTACCCCTCCCCCACTCTCCTGCCCACTCTCGGTCTCTGTCTCTGTCTCTCAAGATAAACTTTAAAAATAGAGGAAGAAACTGAGTATTCCCTCCAGGAATAGTCATTGTGCCTTGCACTTGGTAGATGCTCCTCAGGCCTGTACATTGATGACTTTGGAGGATACACTAGTGATCTACCATGACACTGAAATTAACATACATAAGACTTCTTTCCCTTTATCGAGTTACATTAAAATTTTTATCCATGAATTTTCCGCAGTGTATTAACTCCATTATTTGTTTAAAGTCATAATCCAAAACTTAGTACTGATTGTCAGAAAAGCTTTACCTCATTTTCTTTAGTTAGAGTCTTTCAGTGATTTGAGATATAGGTCTAGAAAAATACTTGAGTATTGTTATTCACTTTAAGAATTTGCTCACATATAAACGCAAGTATTTTCCACCCTTCTTCAGATTCATCTATGAACAAAATTTAAATTCTATTAAAACTTTTTAATACTTACTTATATCCAAGTATGCCTAAGGAAGAACTTTACATGAAAGAAAAACTTACTTAGGCATAGACAATACAGTTGTTTTGAATTAAAAGTGAAAAAAATTCAAATTCACCAAAGCACACATTAGTTTCAATTCTTAGAAAACTCTTCTATATTTAACATAATTCTCTTCCAATAGATATTTACCAAGTTTTGCTATTTTAAGTAACACTGCAATGAATTTCCTCATAATTCAGCCTTGCAATTATCTTTCAAAAGTTTAATTTTTGGGTCAAGTCATATTCAGATATTGCATTTTGGCACACCTTCCCATAATGCTTCCCCAGAATGATTGTATCCATTTGTAATCCCACCAGTGTACAAGACCACCTATTCCACACTACTCAGAGATACTGTGCATTATCAATCCCTTTGCATCTTTTTTACAAACAGGCAAAAATACTTCATTTCAATTTGCTTTCCTTCCCTTATTAGGAATTCAGTTTAAAAAAAAATACATCTGTATTAATATAGGTATTTTTATATTCTCATTTAAAATTAGTGAATTGGATATGCCATTGCAGTAGATATATCACTCATTCACCTAATATTTTTCCCCAAAATTTTTGAGCTATAATTGTCATACAGCACCATGTAAGTTTAAGCTATACAGCATAATGACTTGAGTCGCATATACTGGAAAATGATTATCACAGTAAGTTCAGTTAATATTCATCACCACATATAGATAAGAGAGGGAAAGAAAGAAAGAAAGAAAGAAAGAAAGAAAGAAAGAAAGAAAGAAAGAAAGAAAGAAGGAAAGAAGGAAAGAAGGAAAGAAAGAAAGAAAACGAAAGAAAAGAGAGTTTCTCTCCTTGTGATGACAGCCATTAGGATTTACTCTCTTTCCAACAAAGTTTGAACTTTTTCATCACCTTCATCCAATTCTCTCACTCCCCCGGCCTCTAGTAATCTGATTTCTTTTCCTATGAGTTTTGTTGTTTTTATTTTTTTATTTTTTTGGTTCCACACATAAGTGAGAACATAAAATATTTGTCTGTCTCTGTCTGACTTACTCCACTTAGCATAATCTCCTCAAGGTCCATCCCTGTTGTTGCAAAGGGCAAGATTTCTGTCTTTTTTTTTTTTTAATGGCTGAATCGTGTTTCATTTCAACTAACATTTTTAAAGCCCTTACTCTTTGTTAGATCCTAGTGATGGAAATGTAGGCAAGACAGGCAATATTCCTGCCCTCCCAGAGTGTGCAATTTAATCACTAACAAGGAAACAATTATTTGATAGTGCTGCTTTTAGTCTTTTTTGAAATTTGTTATTATTATGTTGCATTATGACAGAGGTTACTAAACTTCATTGGTCGTGTCCTGCCTTTAAAACTAATTATCCACACTATGGCACTTGAAAATAGTGTGAGGAAGAACTCTTCATTTAAAAATATAAAAAATCTACATAGGGTGAACTCCATGTGGCTGATAATTAAGAAGGAGGATTCTATTTTGAATTATAAAAAGGTAATGTCATTGTATTCCAGAAGCAGCTTTTTTTGGAAGGTGAGAGACAAAACTTTCAAAAAGCAAATGACCCACAGGATTGATACGGACTTAGTTACTTCATCCTGTGACAGAAAGTGTGCTAAGTTCCTTTCAAAAGTGGTTTCCATTTTTTAACATATGAAGCTTCTGCCCAAAGGAATAAGCTGTTGAACCATACATTTTTAAGAAAAATGCTTTCCAATTTAATGTTTCTCCTCTTTAAATTAATCATTTGGGCTTGTAATCAGAAAGGAAGCATGTGAAAGAATGCTTACTGAAAGATGGATAGTTAAACTGGAAATTAAAACTTTATTTCTGAGGGTCACACTGGGAAGATGCTTTGCAATCTTGGAGAAATCCCAGTCGGCCTCTGCTCAAAATGGCACTCTTCTCCCAATGTCTCAAAAGATATTAAGCCTCTCATAGAAGGGGGATTTTGTTGCCCCCCGCAAAGGCTTCTTATGATTGCAGAATGATCTATTTAAGAACTGCACACTTTCTCATGGAGGACACATTTTGGCACTCTCTTGTAATTATCTTCATTTACATAACTGGCACCTAACAGACCACTCACCAGAGAGGAACAATAAGCTGTGCTTGCTCTGATCATCTTTATGTTGAAGTTAAGCCATTACACTGAATCCTGAGACATGCTATTGTGAAGTCCCCTGGCATTTTCACTGCTATCATCCGTCTGTTGTTATAGGAGAATGTTCACTGCCAGAATCCTCTGGCAGAAACTCAATTTCTGAGTCCAATACTAATTCATTACAAGTCTGCAACAGCTGGGACACTGGTATACACAAATGAGGCATTCTGAAATTTGAGGACAAATCCAAAATACACACTCAGGACCCTCCTAGTGATTCCACAGCCATGGAAATAGCTTAAAAAAAAAAAAAAAAAAAAAAAAGAGGATCCTGTCAACATCTCACCCTGCCAACACCAAATTAGACCCTTGCGATTTGAGCCTCTATGGTGGTGCCACCTTTCTGCTCTTCTTTTATTAAGAACTGTTTTAAAGGTCTCAGCTTTGTCATGTTTAATGTGCCTTGGAAACATGGGATGAGACATGTAATGTAGAGGATACTGTAAAGGACACCTTGAACACACCTATCCAAAGGACAGTCACCCTTCTGTGAAATAAAAAGGAGTACCAAAGGTGATTTAGATAATAGGCACCGGGGAAGAACCGTGGGTAGAATAGAAGCATAGAACAAAGTAGGAAGACTGACAGTGACTGAAAACAGTGACAAAGAGCAATAGAACGCTTTTTAACATTTCTTTTGTTTTTAATGGCCATTTAAGAATGATACCAAGTAACTAATGAAGTGATGAACTCTAAAAATTCTCAGTTCCTCACAATTTAATGAAAACTCTTTGGCTTAAAATGATGCTACTGTCATAGGCAACTCTTTGAAAACTACCTTTATTACACTGTGGTATCTGTATAATATTTGACTGCCATGCATTGTTTCTGCTAAGTTAGTCAATCAATGACTCTTTGAGAAAAATATATAAAAGATAACTCATGTACAAGGAAAATAAAAACATTTGAAATTCACAAATTTCACTGAATATTATCTAATGCACAGTTAATTTACAAATATTACATGAAACATTAATCCTCTATATAAGAATTGAAATGATTATACTTCAAAATACACATTCAAATTTATTTTGTAGTTATATATACACTATTATGAAAAAGAACAAAACAATACATATAGACATACAAATACAATAGAGTTTTTTTCCATGGGATGCCTGGAAGTGCTTTTTAAAAAAATATTCTGGTAGAGAGAGCACAAGCACTTGAGGGGTAGAAAGGAGAGACAGAATTCTAAGTAGGTTCCACACCATCGGCATAGAGGCCAATGTGAGGCATGGACTCATAAACCATGAGATCATGACCTGAACTGAGATCAAGAGTCAGTCACTTAACTGAGCCACCGAGGTGCCTCCCTGGAAGGGTTTTTAAAGTCCAATTAATATGATAAACTTTTTACTCAGGTGTACCACAATGTCACAAGTATTTTCACCAATTAGAAATAAAACTTAGTAATTAGGGCCTTATTTTGTTTTAAAATAGGAAATAGTTTGTCATTGCTATATGCCCTTTGTTGACGATCTGTAAGAAAAGGTAATTTAACACTGAATATTCTCAATGAACATTTAAACAAGGAAACACTGGGGTGCCTGGGTGGCTCAGTCAGTTGAGCATTTGACTCTTGGTTTCTGCTCAGGTCATGATCTCATGGTTGGGTTCATGGGTTCCATCTCCAAGGCACACTCTGTGCTGACAGTAGCAGTCTACCTAGGATTCTCTCTCCCTCTCTCTTTGCCTCTCCCTGGCTTGTACTCTCTCTCTCTCTCTCCCAAAATAAATAAATAAACTTAAAAAATAAAAAATAAAAACCTTAGGACTTTTAGCTGAAGTTTACCTTTAAGAAGAAATGGTTTGCTCTGAAGATTTATATTTAAATTGAACTTCAGAAAGATTAAGAAAAATACTGAAAAACAAACACTTTATACAAAAATTTTGTTATGAAAACTGCAAATCAGGCTAAATTCTTATTTCAATTCACTAAGGGCATCTATAATAGTTCTCTTCCCAGTTGGTCATCAGAATCATACAGGAGGCTATTTTATAAAAAGAAATTCTTGGGCTCCACTCTTAAAGATTCTCATTTAATTAAGTTTGAGGTGGGATCTGAGAATGTCAATTTTTTGAAAGCTCCCTAAGTGATTGTGATGCTTAGCCAAATCTAAGGACTACTGTTTTATTAGGTAACATTTTGATAACCTGAGTAACTGTACTCATGTTTATTACTAATACTATCATTATTATTCATTATAATGATATAATGCATTACACAGTCCATGGGAAATGAGAAGACATCCCCTAACCATTAATTGGTTCCATTGCTACTATATTGTACTCATTACTCACATTGCTATGATTGAATCAAACAATTTATAGCTAAAACAAGAAAAGACTTTGAAAACGTTTCATTAAATCCCTTCATGTTGTAGTATGGAAAGGGTCCTAGAGAAGTTAAGTAATTTACCAAGGTCACAAAGTTTTTAAATAATATTAACTTGACACTAAGCATTCCAATTTTTCTTCTATTTTCCTTACTATATCACCAATTTTAAAGGTGTACACTTTAAGACTTTTAAATTATTCAGATTACCTTATTCTCCATTTAGTTTTCACCAGATAACACCCCTTCTTCAAAACCCTATTCCTTATCCACTCCACACTCCCTGGAGAACCCTATCAGAGGGTAGGGCAAGCCACCGGCCGCTCTCCTCATTCATGCTTTGATGAGCATGGGCCATTGTTGCTTCCATGGGCATTGTTGTTTGGGGCCACTTCTATGTGACTCCTCTAATGTAAAGTCCAGAGGGCATCAGAGATCTGGATTCAGGCGGAAGGATTCTGACACTATTAGTATTATCTTAGTTACAATATGGTTAAAAAAGCTTCCGAGAGTTGGCATGGGCTCATATACAACACTGTTTCTATGGGAACAGGAATTCCCATTTCTAAACAACGGCTCAGAACTGGTTGTGTGCAACAAAACCTATTAGTAAGTTGGGGACAGCCTGTTAGTGCATCTTAGTTAATGAAAGCATTCATAAACACGTTTCTCTTATATGAAGGCCTGTGCCTTTCGTTCACTTGAAAAGGTCTTATAATAATGTATCCTGGAAAAGACCATAAACAGGCATCAGAACATGATGTGAAGCCAATGACAATTTATACTGAAAAAGAAAAGAATACTCAGATTATACTCAAACAAAATCAAACTCATAAGTTATAACAATTTCTACTTGATAAATTAATAAAAAATATACAATTAGCATTTAACTATAATTCTACTAGTTTACCATCTACATCTTGTTGTTTTTAAAGGTTTTTTTTTTTTTCTTTGGTGGGGAGAGAGAGGAGTATTTTATGCTATATTACTGAAAACTAATTATAGGAATAATTATAAAAAATACAACATATGCAAAGTAAATGATAATACATCATAAAATTTTAGCAATTAAACATAACCTCACATAGACAGAAAAGGATAGCTGGCTTTCATGAAAAAATAATGTAAGCAAAAGTTAGTTAGAAAGACCACAGTGGAATATTCTTCTTTAAAGTTACTAATGAATTATGAATATAATGTATCATTAGTAAGAACAAATTTTTTATTTTGTAGCATAACTGTCTAGCCATCAACCCCTGAAGTTTAACTTCTCCTCTACTGCATTCCAGTACATGTCCTAAGGCAAGTTGTCTGATAAATTCTCCTCTAAAGATCTGTCTGGTCTTTGGTTCTCCACTGAATTTATTCCTTCTCTCCCCTCCCCTTACTCACTGATGCAAAAGCTTTCTGTTGCAGGATTCCTTCTTTGATTCATATCTTTTTTGACTGCACTAGCACACAACCAGTTTGTATCAAGAGACATAGAGAAATGTCAGTATGTATTTTTTAAAGTGCCCTTTATTCTATCTTTATATCCATTTGGTTCAAAAGATTGTACATTTGTCTATGGAAAGTCTTAACTTGAGGAAAAGTTTGAAATTATAAAATAAACCTTGTAAGTCATGAATATGCAGAATGAGCTCTTTCACAGAGGCAAAAGTGAAGTCTGAACTACATTTTTGTTTCTGTCTTCTTCTTATCATCCTGTTTTCATTTGCCATCCATTTCTAGCCCATTTCCTTGGATTGTCTTTACTGAGCTTCGAACACCGAATAATTGGCATAGCCATACGGAGACTAACTGGATGGAAAAGACATTGGCCTTTATGAGTTTAGCTATAAAAATAGAATAACACATCAATGATTAAAAAAATGAAAACCCAGTGTCTTCGCCAATAACCAGAACAGTTTAATTGAATCGAGCTGGATATTTTGGTCACCTCATTTAGTGTACCTCATCAGAACACCTTAAGTGTGAAAGTTTAAAGTAGGACATGACTACCAAATATCATTTCTTATAAGTCATAAAGGTGATGTGGACAAAAATGAATGTGAGCATCTCTTCCTCTGCTCATCTTCCAAACATCAATCTTTCCCAGTTCTCATCCATCTTCCTTTTTTCTTATCACATTGGCTGCTACTTCTCAGCCTTCTCTGCATGTCTTCTACCTCCTCCAAATCTCAGTGTTTAAGTCTGTGTTTGTCTTCTTCTCCCTTCCTTTTGATTCTCATTTTCTCATCTCTCATTTGTCAGGTGCCCTTACTCAGATTCATGACCCTAAATACCATCTGTATGTTTACAACTCATAGATTTATATCTCCTGTCCCTATGCCTCCCATGAACTCAATGTGTATTTCTATTTTTGCTTTGCTCATAACATTAGTATCTCAAGTAAGCATATGAAATTTAACAATTCATCAACTGAACTGCTTATTAACTGCTTATTAACAAGCACCTCCCCTCATAAAACATCTCAAAATAAAAGAACAAATCAAAGTCAAATAAACCAAACCAAACCAACAAAGAAAAAAAAAACTGTTGCTCTTTCTCAATTCACCAATTTAGACAAATCCTAAATGGTGCAATTGTCCTCGATTCCTCTTTATCAACTCCCCACATCAGTCCATCAGCAAAATCTTTGGAATGCTTCCAGATTTTGCTACCAGTTTAGTGTAACCTCCCATCATTTTTTCCCCCTGCTCTTTCTTGTTTCTGTTTTCTCCTTTTTACCCAATTCCATATACTGTGCACATAGCAGCCAAAATCCCTTTTAAAACTTAAATCACATCATGTTAATTTCCCTTTTAAAGATCTCCAAGGATTTCTATCTTACTTAGAATAAAATGTATATAAACTGGCCAATTGCTATCCCTCAGATTAAATTTCATTCTACTATCCCCTTCGCTCATTCTGCTTCTAGTTAAACCTTAAACAGAGAGAGCACACTCCCAATTCAAAGTCATTGCACATATTGCCCCCACTGCTTCAACTCCCTCATACATACAAGGCTTCATCTTTTACTTCCTTAATATTTTCTGCTATAATGTTCCTCATCAGAAAGGTCTTTTTGTGTGACCTATCTAAAAGAGGATCCCTATGTGACTCTATCCCATTAGCTTTTAACTTTGTCATTACAGTATTTACCTTTACATTAGAATACCTATTTGTATACTGGCTGTCTCCCTCACTGGAATGCAAAGTCTGGGAAGGCAGAGACTTCAGTGTGTGTGTGTGTGTGTGCGCCTGTGTGTATGTGTGCCCAGGAGTGTGGATGCACATCTCTAGTGCTAATAGTCTGTACCTTCTACATAGTAGTTGCTTGACAAAGATTGGTTCAAAAGAATGAATATGGCTCATAATAACATGGCTTTGGCTATCATATAATACTCAAAGCACCTAATTCTCTATCTTTAGTATAAAACTGTCTATTTACAGATTCAGAGCTGTATTTTGATTGAAAAAAAAGTTTCTACTGAAATGTTCCACAGGCATCACAAACTCAAATAGATTCAAAAGTGAACTCCTCCCTATTCTTGAATCTTATTCACACAAGTTTGATAAAGACGAATAGCAGTCCTCCAACCTACACTACACCACACACACACACACACACACACACACACACAGAGTTTTAAAGATGCAATTTATCCCTTTATACCCAGCCCCAATCCATTCCCACACCTTGCCAATGCTGCTAAGTTTTTCTTTTTTAATCATTTCCCTTTCATTACCATAAATACTGCCTCCATGTTTTCTCTTGATGACCTACTAGAATCATCTGCTATCTGAATATCCAATTTTTGTTCTTAAGCCTTAAGTACAGTCAATCCTTTTTACTGCTGTTTCTCTAACCTTATAAAATTCAACTCATTCATTATGTCATTCTCTACAAAAAGCTCTTTAATGACTTACATTTCTAAAACAGGATTAAAGGGTTAAAGGGAGGGTAGGGTGGGGTCTTCTTACAGCCTGACCTCTCCCTAATTGTTATCCTTAAGGAGACTGCTTGCGTTCTAAAAGGCTTTCTTTTTGCACAGGTATCCTGCACGACAGCTAAGGCTGCACACTCTCATATGACGGGACCATAAATTTCATGAAGGTAAGTACAGTCCATGTCTATTCATCCATGTACCCCCAATCTGTAGCTCACTGTACCTCACAATTAGGTGCTAACAAATATGGCTAAATGAATGATTGACTCTACACTTTTGGACTGCATGATCCCTCCACCAGGAAAATAATTTTTTTCTTCCTTCCCTGCCTTCCTTTTGTATATTATCAAACCCCTGATCATCTTTTAGGACTAAGCTTGAGTCTCATTTTCTTTGAAAATAATTTCCTGACCTTTCCAAGTAGAAAGGAGTTCTGCCTTATTATGTCTAACCCATCTACTATCATATTTAAAACAACACTTTAATTATTTAATAAAAATGTCCTTTCTTTGTTAATTATTTAATAAATTATGTGTGTGTGTGCTCAAGGGTGAGAAATATGTCCTATTTAATATTTTTAAAAAATAATTCTGACAGTTTATTTATAACAGTTCCTGGCACATAGAGGGTACTTACTGTTTTGTTAGATGAATATTAAATGTTACCCTCTACACTTAGGAGACATGAATTAAGCTGTAGCCATTTCTGGGACAGCGCCATCTAGCTTTGTACTCAATATACATTCCTCCGTTTTTACTAAGAGAAACATGAATTAGAGAATGGAATGTGTCCTGGTGAAACCTATATTACTCTGTCTCCTGTAAAGTTAGGGAGAGCTATGGGACATAGTTCCAGTAGATAAGACATTAGCAAAAGCTTGTAGTAGACTTAGTGAATGCCTTTGTTTTCCTGTTATAGGCATTCTTTTGCCCTTTGTTCTACCCCTTCTCCCTACATATACTGGGCAACAGTCCTTGGTATCTTGTGACTATAAGGAGTGAGCTCAGAGTATTTTACCAAAACTTCAGCTGTGACATCTTTTAGCCATTGAGTCAATGCTAGCAAATGATAACCTCTAGGCTTCTTAGTTTTATGCAAAAATTTAATCCCCTCATTTTTTTGTTTTATTTTTTAACATCACTTTTACCTGTGTCTGAATACAATTCTTAACTGATAAGAGTATTTGGAAAATGAATAGGAGAGCATTATTATCCTTGAGATGAGGAATACACTTATAGTGCTGAGATCTAGCTCAATGTTAGCTTTTGGTCAAAATAAGTATTATTACTCTACGTACACAATGATAAGACTGCATCCTGCAAAACACAGTGTAATTATTTACATGGATCATCGCTATTAAAATATCACTCAGTGGGGCGCCTGGGTGGCTCAGTCGGTTAAGCGACTGACTTCAGCTCAGGTCACGATCTCACAGTCGTGAGTTCGAGCCCCACATCAGGCTCTGTGCTGACAGCTCAGAGCCTGGAGCCTGCTTTGGATTCTGTCTCCCTCTCTCTCTGACCCTCCCCCCACTCATGTTCTTTTTCTGTCTCAATAATAAATAAAACATTAAAAAAATAAAATAAAATAAAATATCACTCAGGATAACTCCGCCTCTACTTACCAAGAGAGTTTTAAGAAGAAATTAGTAAATGTTTAGACTCTTAGAAAAAAAAAAAAAAAGCATCAATTGGAGTTTTACTAGATTTTCCATTTTGCCTAATTTCCAATTTGCTTAATGTGAGGCCCCTTAATTACTGATACAAAAGTTGGTTTTTGATTCTTTTTGAAGGCAGACAGTAGGAATCTCACTTACAAAAATTTATTATTTTTCAAGAAACTGATAGTGTTACATATCTTCAACAGTTTTTATTTTCAGACATGAGTAGTAATTAAAAGCAGTTAGGTGTGAGATTATAAAATGTATTTTTATCATTGAATGACACTCCTTTTAACAGTTAAAGTCCTAATTAAAAAAAAATCATAAGATTCTCTGCACAGGTACATACTCATACAAGAACCACACATACCATATTGTGATGAATTTAGTTTGTGGATTACATATTATTTCAACATTTTAAGAATCCTTAGTGAATACTAATCAGTGAGCACCTCTCCAGTGCAGTCTAGAGAGTCTTGGAGTCCTGAGAACATTGAACTCATGCAATATTTGAAATAATATTATAAATATTTAAACTAGGTTGCCATAAACACAGAATATTTTATGTAATAACTGATACTGACATTTAAACATCTTTGAGAATCTGTCTCTAGAAAGGAGAAAACATACTTGATCGTTAGTATATTTCAGGAGAAAAAAAAATCTTGAAAAGGGTGACATAAAAGTGATTAATAAAATTCAGTATCTTACAATTATGTTTTTCATAATTAACATCTTGGTATTACTAATATATAATTTATTTCCTATTTCTGTGCCTTATGTTTTATATTAATTTAAATGATAGTCTTTTTTTAAGAAAAAAATAATTGGATGTGTAAGAATTATTCCAACAGAAAAACACAGTAGAAACAAAACAATATTCAAAGACAGAAAACTTGGGTCAAGATAGTATAAGCTTGCCAAAGTTCTGACACGAATGTGTAACCACTCTTGATTATCTGGTAGATTGTTGTCTTATTGTTTATGTCTCCTTAGGGTGAATAATCAAAAAACATTTTGATTTTCTGGTCAATTAATTTATTCACTAAGAAAATATTTAAGTGTTATTTTATATTTTTATTTTAAAATAATTAACATTTTTATTTATTTTTGAGAGACAGAGAGAGACAGAGCACAAGCTGGGGGAAGGGCAGAGAGAGGGCGAGACACAGAATCTGAAGTAGGCTCCAGGCTCTGAGCTGTCAGCACAGATCCTGACGCGGGATTGAACTCATGAACTGTGAGATCATGACCTGAGCCGAAGTTGGATGTTCAACTGACCACCCAGGTGTCCCTTAAGTGTTATTTTAGAGTGTTAATTTATTGGGGCGCCTGGGTGGCTTAGTCGGTTGAGCATCCGACTTTCACTTAGGTCATGATCTCACGGTTCGTGGGTTCGAGCCCCGCGTCGGGCTCTGTGCTGACTGCCAGCTCAGAGCCTGGAGCCTGTTTCAGTCTGTGACTCCCTCTCTCTCTGACCCTCCCCTGCTTACGCTGTCTCTCTCTCTGTCCTAGAAATAAAATAAATAAATAAATAAAGTGTTTATTTAAGTGTAGGTACTGACTGATCTGAATGATATCAGCTTTTTTTTTTTTGCAAGCTTTTAAAATTTGGTAATAGAAGTAGCATAGAGGAAAAGGTTGGTGGTTTTAAGGTGTTTCAAAGAACTAA
>JAESUZ010002205.1:1532500-1600000 GCA_017311185.1 Proteles cristata cristata | reverse complement strand
AAATGTGGCAAAAGAACAGGCTGTACTTCCAGAAAAGACAGGCACAATTAAGTGACTTTCAACAATTTCTCATCTTTACTCTTGCTTATAGCATCTCTTTCATAATTGCACTATCACACATGACAATTAATTTTAATGTGAAAAGGTGTTTTTTTTCTGTCTCTCTCTATGGTATGAAAAATCCTACCACTAGGTATAAGAAGCCTTGTGTTCTAGTCCTGGTTGTACTACTACATAGCTGTATTCTTTTGGGCAAATAGCCTTTGAGGCCTTAACTAACTTCATCTAATCTCTCAAATCACTGCACCTCTAAGGTTCTAATATAAAGAATACACAATATAAGTGAATATATTACACATATGTGTATATATATATATATACACACACACACACATTATGTATACATATATATATACATGCATACATACAAGTGTATGTATATATACATACATATAGTGTATTTCTAGAATAAATATATAATTTTAAATAGCGATAAAGATTTCAGGCCTCATAACACAATAGAAAGTACTGAGACATCTAGGTTAAGTGAGTCAAATTCTTACCATGGTTCAACCTTGGCTAGTCTCATTGCCCATCAGAAAGTCCCTGAACTACTCAAAGCTTCAGTTTCTTATTTTGACTAGAGTATCCCTACAGACTCTACATTCTTGATTCCACTCTATTCATTAAAAACTGTATAGATCCTTTTTGAAATGTAAGACCAAACAGACACATCATTAAATGTGATATATTTGCTAGAGGTCAGCCACAGATTTAATACTGAGATTTCTAAAGCTCATATGAAGAGAGAATCGTAATCAAATTACAAGGTTCATTGTGTAAGATGAAAGGAAATCAGTTGCTCATAATCAGAACTGTTCCTAACAGTGAAATTTGAGTTGCATTTTTCCCCCATGGGATCTTAGGTAGCAAACACTGGAGAACGTACTAAACAATAGACCCTACGACATTCTGAGATTAAAGAAAATAGCAAATAAAATAGTTTCTTTTTAAATTATAATGTCCCTAAAAAATGATAATGACCCTTGATATAGGCTGCTGCTTAAGGTATTAAGCCATTTTATATGGAGCCAATATGATGGTGGTATAGCTATGATGCTGTCAGCAGGTCTGTTTCTTCAGGTTAGATTTTTGAGGATTTAAAGGGTTGGATGAAGTGTGTATCATGCATGCAATCCTCCACAATTACATTCAAGCAAACATTTGATAGACACTGAACCACAGTGTACTGGATCTTATGACTCTTCATAAGTCTTAGTAGTACATTTTTTCTAGGCCAATGGTTCTCACACTTGAGCCAGAATTATCTGTAGGGTAACTGCTGGGCTCTATCTCCAGAGTGTCTGATTCAGTAGGTCTAAGGAGGCACTTGAGAATTTGCACATGCTATAAATTCCCAGGTCATGCTGTTGCAGCTGGTCTAGAATCACACTATGAGAATTGCCCTTTGGGTCATCAGATAAAGATAGGTCCATGGAAGTTAACAACCAGAATGTAAGAGAACAACATCTTCATGAGGAAAGAGAAATGCCCAACAAGGACTGAGTATGAAACAAAGTCACTGATCCAAGAAAATATCAACCTGCCATATACTCCAAGCTAAATTACTTGCAAAGTACCCCTATAAAATTAAATGAGATGATACCAAAAAACTTATTCTTTCTAACTAATTGAAAATGTGGAATATTTACTAAAATGGGTCCTTTGGCAGAAGAATTCTTTTTTCTGACATATTTTTTTTTCTTTGTTCCTGCTGAGGGTGTGAGGGCTGTTGATTTTTTTGCTTAATATATATTTTTACAAATAGTTTATTGTCAAATTGGTTTCCATACAACACCCAGTGCTCATCCCCACAAGTGCCCTCCTCCATGCCCATCCCCCCCTCCCCCCCACATCCACCAGTCCTCAGTTTGTTTCTCAGCATTCAAGAGTCTCTCATGGTTTGCCTCTCTCCCTTTCCCCCACCATTTCCCCCCTTCTATTCCCCATGGTCCTCAGTTAAGTTCCTCCTAATCCTCTTATACGTGCACACATATGATATTTGTCCTTCTCTGCCTGACTTATTTCGCTCAGCATAACACCCTCAAGGTCTATCCATGTTGCTACACATGGCCAGATTTCATTGTTTCTCATTGCCATGTAGTATTCCATGGTATAGATGGACCACATCTTCTTGATCCATTCGTCCGTTGATGGACACTTAGGCTCTTTCCATGTTTTAGCTATTGTGGAGAGTGCTGCTATGAACATTGGGGTACATGTGCTCCTATGCATCAGCATTTCTGTATCCCTGGGGTAAATTCCTAGCAGTGCTATTGCTGGGTCCTAGGGGAGTTCTATTGTTAGTTTCCTGAGGAACCTCCACACTGTTTTCCAGAGGGGCTGTACCAGTTTACATTCCCACCAACAGTGTAGGAGGGTGCCCGTTTCTCCACATCCTCGCCAGCATCTAGAGTTCTCTGATTTGCTCATTTTAGCCACTCTGACTGGCATGAGGTGGTATCTCAATGTGGTTTTGATTTGTATTTCCCTGATGAGGAAGGATGCTGAGCATCGTTTCATGTGTCTGTTGGCCATCTGGATGTTCTCTTTGGAGAAGTGTCTGTTCATATCTTCTGACCATTTCTTCACTGGGTTGTTTGTTTTCGGATGTGGAGTTTGATGAGTTCCTTATAGATTTTGGATATTAACCCTTTATCTGATATGTCTGACACTATTTAGATAACTATCTATCAAGATCCCTTTTGGTTTATTATTACCACACAGTGCCACATAAAGAGGCTGTTAATATTCTGCTCCCAGTTACTGCGTTCTGCTTCCAGTGACACTCCTTAATTTGACCTTGTATGGTCCTTTAGAGTTACTAATTTTCCACCACTATTTTCCACTCTTTGTATAGCACTTAACCAGACTATGTCATAATTATTTTTCAATATATATTTAACTTATTACACTTTTGCCTTGATGAGCAAGGACTTCAAACTCTTTTGTAACTCCAGTGCCTAGAATTTGTAGTCAATAAATATTTATTGAAATGATCTAAACAAGAGGTGTAAATGTTTTTAAATGGATTAAGTACAAACCATTGTAAGGTTTATCTAAGGATAGAAACCAAACATGATAAACGGTACCTCTGCAATTCTTGATGACTCTTTTACAATTTGTAATACATAAGTTATATTTGCAGGCCTTTCCCCTATTAGTAAAAGCAAAGTGAAGCTAAATTCAAGAAAAAAAAAAAAACCTCTACAATAATTAAACAATGGATTCTGCGAGGCAGTAATTAATATTTATGGTCAATAATTCTATAAAGTTTATAAAACATCTCAACAGGTCTTGCATTGATAGTTGCAGACATTATACAGAATATAGCACTGGATTTTGAAGACAGGCAGACCAAGGTCAAGTCAATCTGTAGTCACCTAATCTCTGTGGGCCTTTATTGTTGAACTTCTAAAATCTCAATTTCATTATCTGTAAGTGGAAATAATAATATTGTCCTCATCTTATTTCAAAGGATATTTCTGAAAATAATATGAGATGATGAATATAAATGTCATTTGAACACTACATAATTGTTCTATTATGTTTAGAGAATAACAATTTAAAGCATGTGATCTTGAGTAGAATATATTCATTCTTCTTTGTCACCACTAGCAAAACATCTAACCACAACTTAAAAAAAAAAACCAAAAACTACTGTATATTTTCTTAAATATAAGTAATCATCCTTAAAATTTTTTAAAAATATACTCTTTCTAGTCTTACAATAAAAGGCAAACACAATAGGAAAAATGAAAGCTCTTATTGAGCTCACAAATAATTTAGCAACATTTAAATCCTACTACTATGCTGCTACCAATATTCTGCTACTCTACAACATTATCAACAGATTATTTCTTTTGTGCACTCTGAAATTTACTTGTCATCCTTGAACTCAGTCTGGGTAAACCAGTTACATTCTTTTCTCCACCAGATTCTACTAGATTATAAATTTCTTGAGGTCAGTATTACACTATTTTTTACAACCTTTTATTGATCACAGTACTTTCACATGTAAACTTGAGTGTAATTAGAAAATCAAATAAACAAACATTTAATAAGACCACTGAACTAGACTGGATATTACTGGCCATGAAAAGAATTTGAAACATAGTTTGAATTCTTCAGGAAATTTAAATTTTAAGTTGATTAGTACTATATACATACCTAAAGAGTTAAATAGTAATTTAACTCTTTTATATATCTATGTATATAAATAAAATACATCTGTATTTTATATTTTATTTTTTTCTTTTAATATTTATTTATTTTTGAAAGAGAGGGAGAAAGAGAGAGTGAGCACGAACAGGGGAGGGGCAAAGAGAGGGAGACACGGAATCTGAAGCAGGCCCCGACACGGGGCTCAAACTCATGAATCGTGAGATCATAATCTGAGCCAAAGCCAGATGCTTAACCAATAGTGCCACCCAGGTGCCCCACATACGTATCTTCTATATACGTAACAGTGCAAGAAGCAGGGGGTTGGTTTTAATATGAGTTAATATTTCTTAAGAAATTTAGAAGCAAAGTTTCTAAAACATTAACTATTTTTCTCTCTCTACCTTTTTGCTATTCTTACTATAAATATATTACCCTTTGTTAATGAGATGGAAATGACAGTGCATTCAATGCATATATTGCATTGTGCTGACACATTATTTTTCTACTTTGAGAAATTCATCCTAAATATACTAACTTAATTACATTTTAATTTTTTGTATGTCTTAAAAATTGGAAAACATCAATTGAGGCATGTACAAATGATATTCTCCCCCATAGCATAATAATGCTTAGCATTATGTTAGCAGCAGATGCTGACGCATTTAAATTTTTTTGCGATAAAAAATTAATATTTTCCCTTTGTGACTATAAAATACTGTAATATAAATATTTTAATTTTTAAAAATACTAGCTATTGATAATGTGGACCAGTCATACCATAGGGAGGATGACTATATTTTTAAAAGTAAATCAATAAATGCTTATTTATTTTGGGAAATTATTTCACCACTTTTGGTATCTTATCCTATTGACATAATTTTAAGGTAAAGAAGGTGTCCTATATGAATAGCACATAAGATTTGGTATATGCAAAGAGAATTTCTAAACTAGCTCCATGATGTTTAACTAGCTGAAAAAAATATTTTGGCTAAAACTATTTATCTAACAAAACAAAAGACTATTCACAATCTAATGAATACAGCACTTCTCTTCAAGTTAAGTAAAAACAATCACTATATAGAAAATAAAAATGTATCAAAAATGCTGAAGGTCCGTGCTACTAAGAAGGAAATTTTGTTGGCTGAAAAAAATGCAATCATAGCAGTTACATAACACCTGGAATTCTATTGAAACTATTAAATATTAGCAGGAACGTATTTTAATGAAAATAATGTATTTGGTACTTTTTGTAGGACCTTGAAGTGTATCGGTACTTTTTGTAGGACCTTGAAGTGTATCTAGGAACAGCCTGGGATCCCAGGGCTTGCAAGGGGGTTATGTGAGCCCCTGGAACCACATACTGACCTGGAGACCAACAACACATTCTAGTGCACATCAAGTTTTACCTTTGATCAAGTATTCATAAAAGCCCCAAGGTTGTTAGATTCTACATTTCATATATGTGGTGATGGGTAAAGTAAAAAAATGAAAACTTTCGAGCCCTCTCTGTAGTAGGTATGATGAGATAGCTGTGGTGGATTGTGCCTGTAATGGTACCTTCACAAAGAACTCCAGGAGATTGTAAAAATTACTGCACTGGTATAAAACCAAGACGCCTGTCATTACTAGAATGAGAGAGTGAATGTTTCAAACCCATAAACAATGAAAACTAAGGAATAAATAAAGTTGAGAGGGCTTTGGTTTTATGACACAGGAAAAGACATATTAAACATTATTTCTGACATCATTGTTTCAGAGAAACGTGGAAACATGCTGTCAAATATTTACCAGTAGGTTGTTGCATATACGTTTCAGTGGCTCAATCATTGTTAACAGTGAATATTTGATGAGTTTCTATTTGTAAAAATAATCCAGAATCTGCAATAATATTAATTTTATATTAGTAATGCTAAGGAGCAAAGCTAACTTCCATTGTGTTTTGCAACTTCTGATGTTCTGTAAAAGACGGATTTTTATTATCATTTTCTTTCCAGTAAATACGAGTGGTCTGAAAAAACCGTAACCAAAACACTTTCATTTTCAATGTACGTTCCAGTTTTCTTAAATGCTGCCAAAGAATAAAAGAAGAAATATGGTAGCTCAGTTAAGGGTCCGACTTAACTCGGATCGGGTTCTGATCTCAAGCTTGAATTCTAATCTCAAGGTTTGTAAGTTCGAGACCCACATCCAGCTCTGTGCTGACAGCATGTAGCCTGCTTCGATTCTCTGTGTCCCTCTCTCTCTACCCTCCCAATAAATAAATATTTAATGGTTAATATTTATAATACTGCAAAGTATCATAATCTGCCTTGAACCATCTAAAAATGTGGTGGTACTGAACTGCAATTTAGGGATGATTTAAGGCAATTTCTTTTCAAATTATGTTATGAACACACTAAGTACACAATTTTTTCTTTGATTTGTTTCTTTAGGGAATGTCGCTTTATATTCCTTCTGGCAAATGCCACTTACATTTGACTTAGTTACTACAACCTCAAAATTATTTTTTAAAAATGTTTGTATGTTGACATTTAAAAAATTTAATATAAAAATTGGCCCCCAATTCTCTAAGAATGATTCTCTGACACTTTACAATTATGTTAATCAAAAAATCCCAGTTCTGCCACCATGGAAGTCACTGGTGATATCAGGAGAATTGTAAAATAAATCTCTGTGAATCAAAGACACATAATCTCTGATTCTACTTAATAATTTCTTCTCAAAGTTCCACTGTGTCAACAAAGTCAACTTTTGCAAACCCCCTTACCTGACAAAAAGAAAGATAAAAAGGCCTACAATCTCTCCATGATGCAGAAAGTGGGGAGGCACACTTTATTTTTAAAGGTCACATTCTGTTTGTGTACAACTTCTCTGTTTCCTTTGGTAAATCCATTTTTCTTCTGTAACTCTCTACCTGATGAATTTCCCAGTTAGAACCAAAGCTTTATTATCTATGTCTGCTTCTGGGCTTGAGGTACTTTAAAAGGACAACAATGTATGTATTCCTTTCTGCTTCCCACCATGCTCACCCCTGATCTAATCTACTGCCCTCTGACTCTACACAGAGAAGGATAGTAGAAAGCCACACAGAAGGGTGGGAAAGACTGCATAAGGAAAGGGGTAGGGACAGTGAAACTAGAGAATTAATAAATGGAGGTAAATAAATAGGACAAATTTCACACTCTTTCCAGCAAACTCATATGCTCATGTAGTTAGATGCGAACAGACTATTTCTGGAAAACAACTCTATAAATCGGTGTGTGTGATCATCCCTCAATTATTTTGGAAAAAAAAAAATAAGCTGGGAGGTAATTCCTTTTACCATCAAAAATTTAATCTTCATTGAAAGAAGATACTCTTTAAAAATGTGGTGTTACAATAGCTGTGTATGGCAGAGATATCTTTAAAACTTTAAAAGTTTTCAACTTCTAAAATCAAGATTGATTATCATTTAGAAAGTGCCTAAAATATCACTGACAAAATGATTTGAAACAGATACAGCATCTGTTTTTGCAGGTGGAGTAACCTAATAAAATCTAAGCACACAGTGGCTTTCATTCTTTATTTTTTTCTATCAATCCTTCAAAAGTGTTCATATTTCACAGTATTGTTTTCTTAAGCCTCCAGGTTTGTGAGATCATTCACAGGAAATATATTGGGCCTTCTAGAAGCTATTTAGTAATATAATTTCAGAAGTTATAAAGTGGTTGTTAAAGAGGTCCGATGAACACAGAGAATTTAAATGCTAGGTAATTTAAGGAATCTTTGGTTTTTGAAACGCATCCTTTTAATGTCATTGAAAGTTAGACCACAGAAAGAGATTAAACCTGACTTCCCAAATTTATAATTTAATGAGTAAGCCGGGTGAAGGGTTTTGATTACATTTTTTTTAACTTTTAACATAGCCATGACCATTTTTCTTGCTAACAAGTGTGGCTTGTCAAGAGTGCAAAAACAGCCTGAAGATTAATGCTTTGAATAAAGTTAAAAGGTAAAATCTGAATAAGGTGAATACCTACTCCAATCCTGCGGTCTCTTTGTGGTCACACAATCACAAAAAAATCTGAGTTTTAAAAAGGTAAAATTTGTACACATGGAGTGCCGTTCTATTTTATATGTATCTTTTTTTTTTCCTCCCCACTGGTTGTATAGACTAATAGAAAGTATAAGTAGCTGTCTCAATTGACAAGATCCCTCAACTGATGTTTTCTCCAAGTGTTAACTTACATTTTCATGGTTCAAAACATGTTTCGATTATTGGCTCCACATTGCAATCTCGTGAGGAGTAGGAACTGCAGCAGAAATTGTTATCGTTGTAGTAGTTACTGAGCCCATTTTGCATGTGAGGAAAACTGAGTTTTGAGGAGTTCAGTATAATGGGTAAGATTATAGGTTATGAAATTACACCACCAGTGTTTCGATTATAACCTCACCACTTATTAGGTGTGTGGCCTTGGCAATTTATTTTATGTCTGTACACATCATTACATATTTCTATAAATGTGGAATTTAAATGTAATTCTCAGTGTTTGCAAAAGTGCACAAAAATTTACTCTGACATGCTTTACTAAGTATTTGGATTGTGTTTGTTTAAATACTCATAAATATATTTATATGCTCCTACCATTTAACTTTTAAAAATAATTTTTGCAACAGTGTTTTAATAAGATGAGTGCTTTTATTTTAAGAGAAATTTAAGGCTGTATAAAACTGCATAAAACATGATATTTGTAAGACTCTTTATACTGTATGTTCTCAGCATTTCAAATTCTACCACAGAAGTTCTATAAAATATAACAATATTGAGCTTTGTGTTTGCAATTATCCAAGTTAAAAGTTAGATTGATATACGTTATTTCAAACCACATGTAGAATGCAGAGGCTTTTTCAATATATAAATAATACAAATTTAAAACATGCTATACAGAAATCTAGTGTTGATCTTTTAAAGAGATCACTTGAGATTGAATTGTAAAGTATGTTCAGTGAAACTAAGGCCTTTCAACTCTTCATTTTCAAAGTTTTTAAATTGGGAATTTGGGGCAGGCAAATATATTTTATAATGTTTTTAAGGTTTAGTACTAAATACATTAATAGTATTGCTTAATTCTTAATTTTGCATAAATTCATATATTTTTAATTTTTTTTGTTTTGTGTCTTTATTTAAATTCCATTTAGTTAACATACAGTACAGTATTAATTTCAAGTGTACAATATACTAATTCAACACTTCCATACAACACCCAGTGTTCATCACAAGTGCACTCCTTACTCCCCATCGCCTGACCCCCTCCCCTCTGGTAACCCATCAATTTGTTCTCTATAGTTAAGACTCTATATCTAGGTTTGTCTTCCTCTCTTTTTCCACCTATGCTCATTTTTCTGTTTCTTAAATTCCACATAAGTAAAATCATATGGTATTTGTCAATCTCTGACTTATTTTGCTTAGCATAATACTCTCTAACTCCATCAATGTCCTTTCAAATGGCAAGATTTCATTATTTTTTATGGCTGACTAATATTCTATTGTACATATATGCCACTTTTCTTTATCCATTCAGCAGTCAATGGACACTTGGGTTGCTTCCATAATTTGGCTATTGCAGATAATAGTGCTATAAATATTGGGGTACATGTATCCCTCTGAATTCATATTTTTGTATTCTTTGGCTAAATACCTGGTAGTGCGATTTCTGGATAGTAGGGCAGTTCTATTTTTCTCTTGTGTATTATTTCTTATGATTTTAACTCACATACAAATATGTATTCATTTACCAATAACATGGACATTGCTGGGCTACCTGATTTTTACAATTTGAAAATATGTATTAGATACATATCTCTATAATCATAATGCCTCTATTATATTCTACTTTAGGACTATATCATAATTTACTCAGTATTTTTTACTCCTACAAATAAGCTGAAATAAACCTTTCTTTTCTTTTTGATATTAATACAGGTCGTTCATTTTTGTTTTCAAATTTTTATTTGAATTCCAGTTAGATAACATATAGCCTATTACTAGCTTCAGGTATAGAATTGGGTGATTCATCACTTACATACAACACCCAGTGATCACCTCAGTAAGTGCCCTCCTTAATACCCATCGCCCATTTATTTCATTCTCCCACCCACCTCCCCTCCAGCAACCCACACCTTGTTCTCTATAGCTAAGAGTCTGTTTTCTTGTTTGTCTCTCTTTAATTCCCCCCATGTTCATCTTTCTTTTTAATATTTATTTATTTCAGGAAGAGTTCTAGTGGAGGAGGGGCAGAGAGAGGGGGACAGAGGATCCGAAGTGGGCTCTGTGCTGACAGGCTGACAGCAGTGAGCCGGTGTGGGGCTCCAACTCAAAAACCACAAAATCATGATCAGAGCCAAAGTCAGACTCCCAACCAGCTGAGCCACCCAGGTGCCCCCATCTGTTTTGTTTTTTAAATTCCACATATGAGTGAAAGCATATGGTACAGTATTTATCTTTATCTTTCTCTGACTGACTCATTTTACTTAGTGTAATACTCTCTAGGTCCATCCATGTGGTTGGAAATGGTAAAATTTCACTCTTTTGATGGCAGAGTAATATTCCATTGTATATCTATATCACTTCTTTATCCATTCATCAGTTGGTGGACATTTGGGCTCTTTCCATAATTCAGCTATTGTTGATAATGCTGTTATAAACATTGGGGTGCATGTGTCCCTTCAAATCAGTATTTATGTATCCTTTGGATAAAAACCTTGTGCAATTGCTGGATTGCAGGGTAGTTCTATTTTTATTTTTTTTAATGTTTATTTATTTTTGAGAGAGCTAGACAGAGCATGAGCAGGGGAGGGGCAGAGAGAGAGAGGGAGACACAGAATCAGAGGCAGGCTCCAGGCTCCGAGTTGTCAGCACAGAGCCTGATGCGGGGCTTGAACTCACAGATTGTGAGATCATGACCTGAGCTGAAGTCGGACACTCAACCAACTGAGCCACCCAGGCGCCCCAAGGTAGTTCGATTTTTAACTTTCTGGAAAACCTCCACACTGTTTTCCATAGCGGCTATAAACATTTGCCTTCCCACCAAAAGTTCAAGAGGGTTCCCTTTTCTCCACGTCCTCATCAGGAGCTGTTGTTTCTTGTGTTTCTTGTTTCCTGTCTGAAGTGATATCTAATTGTAATTTTGATTTGTTCTTCCCTGATGAAGGATGCTGAGCATCTTTTCATGTGTCTGTATGTCTTCTTTGGAAACATGCTTATTCATGTCTTCTGCCCATTTTTAAAATAGGATTATTCATTTTTTGGGTGTTGGATTATATATTTTGGATACTACACCTTTTATCAGGTATGTCATTTACGAACATATTCTCCTATACCCTAGGTTGCTTTTAATTTTGTTGATTGTTTCCTTCACTTGCCAAAAGTCCCAAAAGTTCATTTTTGCTTTTGTTTCCCTTGCCCCAGGAAACATATCTAGACAGCCAATGTCAGAGGTTACCACCTGTGTTCTCCTCTAGGATTTTTATGGTTTCAAGTCTCACATTCAGTTTTTAAATCCATTTTAAATTTGCTTTTTTTTGTATAGTGTAAGAAAGTGGTCCAGTTTCATTCTTTTGCAACAAGTGGTCCAGTTTCATTCTTTTGGATGTTGCTGTCCAGTTTTCCCAACACCATTTGTTGAAGAGACTGTCTTTTTCCCATTGCATATTCTTGCCTGCTGTGTAGAAGATTAGTTGCCCATATAGTTGTGGGTTTGTTTCTGAGTTTTCTAATGTTTATTTGTTTTTGAGAGAAAGTGAGAGACACAGGGTGTGAGCAGAGACCAATGTGGGGCTCGAATGCATGAACTGCAAGATCGTTAGCTGAGCCAAAGCTGGACGCTCAACCATCTGAGCCACCGAGGGACCCCATGGGTTTTCTATTCTGTCCTATTGATCTAGGTGTCAATTTTTCTGTCAGTACCATACTGTTTTGATCACTATAGTTTTGTAATATAACTTGAACCTCAGAATTGTGAAGCCACCAGCTTTACTTTTCTTTTTCAAGGTTGCTTTGCCTATTCAAGGTCCTTTGTGGTTCCACAGGAAATTTAGGATTGTTTGTTCTAGGTCTGTGAAAAATGCTGTCGGTGTTTTGATAGGGATTGCATTAAATCTGTGGATTCCTTTCGGTAGTATACAAATTTTAACAATATTTGTTCTTCCAATCCATGCACATAGAATGTTTTTCTATTTGTGTGTGTGTGTGTGTGTGTGTGTATGTGTATGTGTGTGTGTGATCTTCAATTTACTTCATTAATGTTTTATAGTTTTCAGAGTACACGTCTTTTACCTCTTTGGTTAGGTTTATTCCTGGGTATCCTACTGGTTTTGATACAACTATAATTGAGATTGATTCCTTTATCTTTCTGCTGCTTCATTCTTGGCGTATAGAAATGCAGATTTCTGTACATTGATTTTGTACCCTATGACTTTACCGAATTCATTTATCAGTGATAGTAGTTTTTTGACGGAGTCTTTGGGTTTTCTATATAGAGTATCATGTTGTCTGCAAGTAGTGAAAGTTTGACTTCTTTGCTGACTTGGATGTGTTTTATTTCCTTTTGTTGTTTAATTGCTGTGGCTAGGACTTCTAGTACTATGTTAACTAACTGTGGTAAGAGTGGGCATACCTGTCTTGTCCCTGACCACGGAGGAAACCCTGTTTTTACCCATTGAGGATAATACTATCTGTGGGTTTTTCATATATGGCCTTTATTATGTTCAGGTATGTACCCTCTATACACATTTTGTTAAGGGGTTTTATCATGAATGGATGTTGTACTTTGTCAAATACTTTGTCTGCATCTATTGAAATGATCCTTTATTACTTTGGTATATCATATTGATTGCTTTGAGAATGTTGAACGACCCTTCTAGCCCAGGATAAATCCCATTTGATCATGGTGAATGATTTTTTAAAAATGTATTGTTGAATTAATTTCATTGTGAGTTTCTGCATCCATACTCATAAGGATATTGGCCTATAGTTCTCTTTTTTAGTGGGATCTTTATCTACTTTTCACATCAGGGTAATTCTGGCTTCATATCATCACTTTGAAGTTTTCCATCCTTTTCTATTTTTTGGACTAGTCAAGAAAAGTAGGTACTACTCTTTTTTAAATATATGGTAGAATGTTCCCTGGGCTTTTGTTTGCTGGGAGTTTTTTTGATTACTGATTCAACTTCTTTGCTGGTTATCAGTCTGTACAAGTTTTCAATTTCTTTCCGTGACAGTTTTGGTAGTTTATATGTTTGTAGGAATTTGTCCATTTCTTCCACGTGGTCCAATTTGTTGGCATATAGATTTCTGTAATATTCTCTGATAACTGTATGTATCTGTGGTATTAGCTATTATTTCTTCTCTCTTATTTGTGATTTTATTTATTTGGGTCCTTTCTCTTTTCTTTTTGTTAAGTCTGGCTAGAGGTTTATCAATTGTATTAATTTTTTCAAAGAACCATCTCCTGGTTTCATTGATGTTTTGTACTGTTTTTATTATATTTTATTTTTTAGTTTCTATATTGTTTACATATGCTCTTTTTATTTCCTTCTTTCTGCTGGCTTTAGACTTTGTTTGCCATTCTTTTTCAGCTCCGTTAGGTGTAAGGTTAGGGAGTTTATTTGAGATTTTTCTTGCTTCTTGATGTAGACCTGTATTGCTATATATTTCCCTCTTAGGACCACTTTGCAGCATCCCAAAGGTTTTGGACCATCTTGTTTTCAGTTTCATTTGTTTCGATGTATTTTTTTAAAATTTTTTCTTTGAGTTCCTAGTTGAACCCTTCATTGTTTAATAGCATGTTGTTTAAGCTCCATGTATTGGTAGTCATTCCAAATCTTTTTTTATTGTGGTTTATTTCTAGTTTCATAGTGGTGTGGTCAGAAAAAGTGCATGGCATGATTTCAATCTTTATGTATTTGTTGAGGCTTGTTTTGTGACCTAATATGTGATCTGTTCTGGAGAATGTTCCATGTTCCATGTGCACTTGAAAAGAATATGTATTCTGCTGTTTTAGGATGGAATGTTCTGAAGATATCTGCTAAGTCTACCTTACTAAGTGTGTCATTTAAAGCTATTTTGTCCTAGTTTATTTTCTATCTAGTTGATTTATCTATTGATGTATGTGAGGAGTTAAAGTCCCCTAGTATTACTTTCTTATTATCAATTAGTTTGTTGTTATTTTTTTATGTATTTAGGTGCTTACATGTTGGGTGCATAAATATTTACAATCATTATACCTTCTTGTTGGATTGTCCCCTTTATGATTATATAGTGCCCTTTATTGTCTCTTTAGAGTCTTTGTTTTAAGATTCAGTTTGTCTGATGTAAGTATTGCTGCTCCAGTTTGCTTTTGACATCCATTAGTATGATAAATGTTTCTCCACACCCTCACTTTCAATCTGCACTTGTCTTTGGGTCTAAAATGAGTCTCTTTCAGGCAGCATATAGTTCTCCTTGTTGTTTCTTTTTCTTTCTTTTAATCCATTCTGACACCCATGTCTTTTGATTGGAGGAGTGAGTCCATTACATTCAAATTAATCATTGATAGATATGTATTTATTGTCATTTTATTACTTATTTGTCATTATTATCAGAGATTTTCTCTGATCCCTTCTTGCCTTTGTCACTTTTTTTTTTTTTAATGTTTTTTTAAATTTATTTCTAGGAGAGAGAGAGAGACAGCGTGAGCAGGGGGAGGGTCAGAGAGAGAGGGAGTCACAGACTGAAACAGGCTCCAGGCTCTGAGCTGGCAGTCAGCACAGAGCCCGACGCGGGGCTCGAACCCACGAACCGCGAGATCATGACCCAAGCGAAAGTCGGACTCTTAACCGACTAAGCCACCCAGACGCCCCTACCTTTGTCACTTTTTGTCTTTCCCTTTCACTTATTTCTTGCAGAGTTGGTTTAGTGGTCACAAGCTCCTTTAGCTTTTGTCTGGGAAACTCTTGATCTTTACTTCTATTCTGAATGATAGCCTTACCAAATAGAGTATTCTTGACTACAGATTTTTCCTATTCAGCTCTCAGAATATATCTTGCCACTCCCTTCTGGCAAGGGGCAGTTTGTGTTGAAAAATCTCCAGCTAGGTTTGTGGGTTTTCCCTTGAAAGTTAAGGGCTTCTTTTGTCTTGCTGCTTTAAAGATTTTTTTTTAATCTCTATAGTTTGCACATTTAATTACAATATGTCATGCTGTTGGTCTGCTCTTGTTGATTTTGATGGGAGTTCTTTGTGCCTCCTGGAGCCGAATGTCTATTTCCTTCACCCAGATTAGGGAAATTTCCTGGTATTATTTCTTGAAATAATTTTTTTGCTCCTGTTTCTTTTTCTTCTTTAGGAATTCTATAATAAGAATTATTATTTTTGATGGAGTCACTGAGTTAACCCTAAATCTTGTGTTGCATATTTCCTTCTCACTTTTGTTCAGCTTTGTTATTTTCTATTATTTTGTCTTCTGTATCACTAATTCATTCCTCTGCTTCTTCCAACCTACTGTTCAATTCATCAATCCCTTTTCCAATCTCATTTATTGCATTTTTCATTTCTGATTATTTTTTAATTCTTTTATCTCTGTGGTGAAGATTTCCCTTATGTCTTCTATTCATTTCTTAAGCCCAGTGAATATCCTTATGATTGTTGCTTTAAATTCTCCATCAGACATGTTACTTATATATGTGTCACTTAGATCTCTGGCTGTGGCCTTATCTTATTCTTTCAATGGGGATAAACTCCTCCATCTTGGCAGTTAGAAAGGTCAGTTTTGTCTCCTGCTCATGAAAATAATGGCCTGATGAAGAAGAGGTCATGTAGTATTCAAGGCTTGGTATTTAGGGAGTATCTCTGGTGTTGTATCCAAGTTGAAAGTTAGATCAATATAGACTATTTCAAGCCACATGTAAGAATTCAGAGTTTTTTAATATGTAAAAACACAAATTTAAAATATATTTTAGAAAACTCAGATGGTCTTTTAAAGAGATCAGTTGAGATAGAATTGTAAAGTATGTTCAGTGAAAGTAATGTCATTCAATTATTTTTAATTTCAAAATTTTTAAATTGGGAATTTGGTGCCGAACAAATATACATTCATAATGTTTTTAAGGTTTAGTAGTAATTACACTAATAATATTCTATACTTCTCAATTGTGCATTAATTCATATATTTTAATGAGATGTTTTCTGAACAAAAATTACCCATTTCTCTTCATAAAAACTAGATATTTATTTAAATCCAGGGACCATAGTATCTTACCTTTGATAATGTTTTAACCAATACACATTATTAAGCAAATGGAAAATTCTGTAAAATTAAATAATAACTTAAAACTATCCTCTATAGTTAGTTTCCTTCTGAGGTAGAATGAATAATGATTCTGACTAATATTCCCCTATTAATACAACTTGTGTTATCTAAAAGACACTTTCTAAAGGTACAAAACTTTATCAACTATGAATGATCATTGGTTAATAATTACAAAACTAAGAGTTTATCAGATGTAATTGGGGTATGGTTTCTTAAGAAAAAATGAATTATAAAAAAAAGAACTACTCTATATCCTCTACATCAAATTTATATTCAATTACCATTTAATTTCCAAAAATGTCAATAATAAATGTCATTATTATTATTTTAAAAGAAACATTTTAAAGGCACTCATCTTTATACAGCTGTTAATACATCAGAGTTTATTGACCTCAGGAAGATTTTTATTCATTTTTGGCAAATCCTGTTAGTGCATACAGGACACAGAATTTATGTAAAGCATATACTAGTTATTTGACCACTGTATAATATTTCAAAATTAATACTAGCAGTATTATTTATGAATTAGAACTTTAAAACAACTGTGCTTTAGCTTTCTATCTTCTAGTAGCAAGTATATGGAAAATATAACCAAATTTCAAAAAGTCAAAACAAACACACAACTTTTAGTGATTTTTGTTGTATCAGTAGAATACAGTAGATTTATATTCTACTCTTAAAAGATGTCACTGCTGCTGCACTTACTTGTCAAATAGATTCTCACATGAAAAAAAAAAAAAAGATGTCCCTGCAATCTAAAAGATTCAAATCAACACCTTGTAAGGTTTTATGAAAATTATTTTAAAAGGTAGCTTTACGGGGCATTTGGGTGGCTCAGTCAATTAAGTTTCTAACTTTAGCTCAGGTCATGATCTCATAGTTTGTGGGTTTGCGCCCCACACTGGGGCTGAACTGACAGTTCAGAGCCTGGAGCCTGCTTCAGATTCTGTGTTTTCTTCTCTTTCTTTCTGCCTCTCCCTACTTGCACTTTGTCTTACTCTCCAAAATAAATAAGCATTAAAACAAATAATAACAACTAAATAAATAAAAGGTAGTTTTGAAAATGGGGGCATTTCTTCCTGCAAGAAAAACGGTCACCCAAGAGCTATCAAACATTATAAATAATATGGACTTCATATAACATTAAGAAAGATAGTTATTTTATTCCAGTGTGATTTATATCCTTAACTTTTAAAGTACATTTAAAGCTTAATTAAGTTGGAATTTAACAGGCTCTCATATCTTATATATAGTGCTAGAAGAAGTAGACCAGTAAATTCAACTTTAATTATAATAAGGAGAGGATGTTCCAAGGCTGCTTTATTGTTTTTTAAAAAGCACATCTAATTTAATTACATTAAAATGTCCCATTTATTATAAACCTAATTATACATTTGTCCATTCATTTATAAAATATTTTTTGAACAACTACTATGTGTCCAACTAAAGCACTCTTCAGACGTGGCCATTGATATCAAAAAGTTTATGTATTTTATTCAGGAGACAAGATATATAGATAGATATGAATGGTTTTATAAAGGGCAGTATCAAGTGCCAAATGAATGAGAGCAATACTAAATATAAGGGAAGCTTAACAACAGAAGGATGTCATCCAGATGAAATGGTCAGGATTCATAAAAATTATGAGTCTTGAGTTGGTTTATATGGATGGGGTTGAAAACAAAAATACCCCATGTTGGGGACCAGCATATTCAAACTTCCTGAAGCAAAGTTCAGAATTAATCTATAAATATGTTGGAGATTTTCAGAGTTTTGAGTGAAGTATTTAAATATCATCAAAGTGATAGTTTTAAATGATACAGATAATGTGCAAGATTGGAGAGTAGGGACCAAAACCCAAACACGAAGCATGGAGTTAAACTGTACAACAACCCAGACCTGAAGGAATGAACTGCATGGCAGTGGAACTGAAGGGTGGGATTATTGATATTCTGAAAGAAAATGGAGCCTACTGGCTGTTTCTTTAAGGAGCTGGGGTAAGTGCAAAAGATATATAAGATGATTTCATGCCAGCCTGAGTGAGTGGAAAATATGTAAGAGATAGGTAAGGAAAAATAAGAACTAATTTAGGGGAGAAAATGATGTAATATCTACAAAGTTTCCATTTAGTCCGTGGAACAAAATTTCTAAAGATTTCTGTGATATCAGAAGTATATCATCTGAAACTTTTGCAACACAGCAAATTTTACAAAATCATGGGGATGGGAAAAAGTAGAATAAAAAGCTCTGGATAACTGGATAAGAAATTTCAATCTTGGGATGCTAAAATTCTTTTCTATCATAAATTTTACAAAAATTATCTGTAAGAGACAAAAATAAAGCTATGTCTACACTGGCTTGACTATTATCGCCTAGTGATTAACCAATAATCAAGTTGTTTTTTTTCTTTAACTTTTTTCATAAACGGATTGTTCAACCTAATGTACGAAATTGGTCATATGTGCTAGTGTCATGTAAACACAATTATATATGTACATATATCTATATATGTTTATTTTTGAGAGAGAGAACAGAGAGACAGAGCATGAGTTGGGGAGGAGCAGATAGAGAGGAGATACAGAATCCAAAGCAGGCTCCAGGCTCTGAGCTGCCAGCACAGAGCCCAACGTGGGGCTCGAACCCATGGACTGTGAGATCATGACCTGAGCTGAAGTCAGATGCTAAACCAACTGAGCCACCCAGGTGCCCTTAAAAATTTGTATGTGCTTCTTCTATACAGTAAGTTAAGAGTAGGTGATATGGAGAACA
This sequence comes from Proteles cristata cristata, assembly GCA_017311185.1. Taxonomy (NCBI): domain Eukaryota; kingdom Metazoa; phylum Chordata; class Mammalia; order Carnivora; family Hyaenidae; genus Proteles; species Proteles cristata. The sequence goes on along the minus strand of JAESUZ010002205.1, from coordinate 1,580,683 downwards.
AAAAAAAACATTATTTTGCAAAATATTAAAATGAGAAAGAAACAAACCTCTGAGGATGTTGGTATATTCTATTTCATCACAATCAAGACACACTTTTTCCTCATTCTCATGTTTATATTTTCCAAACATACAGAATAACATGCACCTTTAATGCCAATCCATGGGGGATTAGATGGACAAGAAACATATTTTATGGAAAGTGTGGTCAATATTCTACATATTTCCTAGAACCCCAAAATACCTTCAGTAGAAAACCAAAACCTGGCCTAACTGAACAAACTGCTACTTTTACTTTTAAAAAAGAAAACAAAAAAATATAGAATTATAATTTTGAAAAATAAATTCTAATGACAATTTTTACTAGCCTCTATAACATGGAGAGTATTCACCTGTTAACATTGTTCAAAGAATGGAGTAAAACTTCTGGGCTAACTGCCAATGCCTATTAGAATGATTTTCCCTTCAATCAGTAGTTCAAGCATGCATGATATCGCCATGCATACATAGTAGCACAACAAGTAGGAAATTCAGGACAATTCCTTCCTCTTGATCCTATTTTTATATTGAGTACTAATGGGATTTAATTTCTAGAGTACTGCATGCAGTTCTGGGAGCCTGCCAACCAGGAGTAATATATGTGAATAAGAAACTAGAGCAATCAATGGTGAGTAAGTTAAAATCAGAACCCAAGCCAAATTGACTCCTTTTTTGGAAGAAGCCTGGAACGTTTTCAAGATTAAACATCAATAAAAGCAGAAAACTTCTCAGATAAGGGGGCTACTAGGGATACAGCCCAGGCCTTATGAGCTAAGGGGTTATATAACTTGTAAACGTATTATTTTGATACACACAGTTTTTATCTGAGATGAATAGCAAAGAATAGTTCTAGTATGAGTTAACCTAAACCAGGGAATCCAGTATTCTGGAAGTTTCCTGGAGGGGTCTTAAGCTTGGCTTTAATAAAGGCAGAGAAACAGGGTGCTAATTGCTGAAAGGCAGTAAAGAATAGTGAAGTGTACATTAATGTCACATCTTTTCTCACTTCTGATTCTTTAGGATGATAGAGGTTGTTCTTCTGAGTGGAGAATCTATATTTGTCGCATTCCTCTACCAGAGGCTATTTCAATCTGCCACACTCTGGACTACATTTCTTGGCTTGTTTTTGTAATTCTGCATTGATGCGTACATCTCCTAGACTCTGATTGTTTATTGTGACACAATGTTTATTACAGTTAGACTGGCTATACAGGATTAGACACTATGAATATTTCTCAGACCTGGATAGGTTATAAACAAAGATTTGAAAGTCTTTAAGCTTTTGAAAGATTACCAAAAAATACAGCTAAATTATTTCTCTGTAATTGTTTGTAAAATAACTTTAAAAAGTGGTACAAATCATTTCAACTGTGGATATGATGAGAAGGGGAGAAAGGGGAGGAAGCTTTTCTATAAAACTCCAAGATAAAGGTGTTAATTGTAATTTTATACCTGTGCAATGACTAAGGCTAGTGTCCTATTTCAAACTTGTCATAGAATTAAAATATTCTATATCAACATATCATCAGAGTTGGAAAGAAAATTAGATTATGAATAAAAGGTTGTTTCTGACAACTTACAGATTCATTCACAAGACACAAAATACTTTCGCGTAAATTTTACTTTTCATTATTAGATCAAGTTAAATTAATTTTAAACCACAATCATTATCCAGAGCTAGAGAACACTGGGAGTTAAGAGTTTTATCCATATCCTAGTATTTACTTTGAAACTTACTAATGTGTACAGTGATTCCCTAATGATCACTGTCATCTCTCTGGAGGTATTTCTCATAGGTGAGCCTATGACCCTGGGTACCAAAAAGATCATCAAATCATCATGTTTCCAAGCACTGCCAAAAAGTGTGTACATCTATATCTATCTATCTATCTATCTATCTATCTATCTATCTATCTATCCATCCATCTATCTATCCATCCATCTATCTATGTGTATGTTTATTATTATATACATATGCACTGTATATATAGTATATACTATAAGCATTTTGATATAAAAACGGCCTTAGAAATTAAATGTATGTAGGTAAGGAGATATGTAGCAAATTTATAGGAGACAAATGGAATAGCAAGTAACAGTATAGGTTTTGAGGTCAAAATGCCTGGATTTGAATCTATGCTTTACCCCTTAGAATGTGGTATCTTCCTACCACTTGGGAAGGTTAATCACTAATCCCAATTTTGTCATCTGCAAACTAGGAAATACACCTACACTTACCCTCCAGGTTACTGTGAGCATTAAATAAATTAATAATGAAAAATACCTAAAACATTTCCTAGAATAAAGTAAAAAGTCAATAAAAGTTGTAAGATGATGATGATAATGATGTAGATGAGGAGGAGGGAAAAGGTGAAACAAAGGTCACCCTTGGCAAGAGTTCAAATGTGTGTTCATTACTTTGAGACAGGAAATAATATAAAATACAAAAAGAAAACTGGGAAAAAATTTGGGGGGCTATAACCTTTTCCAACCCTCCTGAATTCAAGTTTAAGGAAGACACCTAACGTGGTGGTAAAGTGACCAAAATTCTCTCAAATGTGTCTTTATTATTTAGTGCTCATTAAAGGCCAAAATTTAAGAAGAAGGTATTATTCCTATGGCAAAAACTAGGGAAAGATGTAGATTTTGTTCTAGTTTGAATATGAAATAACTGAAGGTAAATGAGAGAATTTAGTAATATTCAGAATGGCCAAAATATCATGGTTGAAAAATAAGCACAATCCCATTAGTCCCTATTCTGAGGTAGGGGCATAATTCTGAGTAAGTTTTATAATTGTGTTACTTGTTTAATAATAAATATTTTTATTTGGCCATAAAAAAGGACCCAGGAGGCAAAAAAAAAAAAAAAAAAAGTTGAGCTATTGTGGAATTGGGTGAAATTCTCCGTCACCATATTCATATAGTTCATTATTATGGGCTATGTTAACATATCCTTGGCTGTCTCCTTTTTTATAAAAGTCTCCCTAGCATCCTAATAATATTAGCTATTTTTCCTTAGATGCTCTTCATTTGAAAAAATGATTTACTGTTTTTCCTTCTTTAGGTCAACCAACTGCAATATCTCATTATTGTCTAGGTATAAATATACTGTGGTTTTAGAACTCAGGACACCTGTTTCCCTTAGAACCCTTCCCATTAAGACATAAAAGATTTGTAGAAGTATTTTCAGCCAGTGGCTTTCAGAAAATGACTGGCACATTATCTTCTATCTTGACTAAGTTAAGCAGATACAACTTTCTTCCCCCTGCACCCCACCCCGCACATTACAGGTCTATGCTTGTTTTAAGCATATTTATTACTTTTAACCTATAAACATTTTTCTGACATTATTTCTGTATGTTTAGTGTTTTTCCTACTAAGAGGTGCTTCACGGCAATACATTTCCCCTTATTCTGTGATAAAATACAGTCCAGGTATTTTAAAAATGTACTTGTCATAAAGTACTGAGAGGATTAACTATAGAGAAATCTATAGGTCTTTATTATTAGGAATAAGAAGTGTTAAATGCTGAGCAATACTCTGGTGTATTCTGCAAAACAAGCAAAAAATACCCAACTTCCCCAGTAATCCTGGAATAAAATTGACTGTGAGTTACAATCTATTATGTTAATTTATCATGAAGTTATGCAATTCCATTCTTAAAAAATATTTGATTACAATGAAGATATATGCTTTGAGTCATGTCTCTTAAATTCTCTGGGCCTCAGTTTTCTTATTTAAAACTTAAGGGGATTTAGCTAGACACTTTTAAGGATTTAGAACAGATGCTTCTAATCTGATTTTTGAATGGAAATTTAAGATCTCTTTTTTCTTCCAAATCTATTCTTCTGAAAATTGTGCAAATATCAAAAATGTTTTCAAATATTAATGGGAAAGTATTCTTGCTATTTTAAGCAGTCTTTGTGACTTTCAAGTTTTCTCAAAATATCTTACTTTGAAGGCACCAGTACAGATATTTCTCTTAAATTTCTTTGGGAAAATGCAAAACAAACAAAACAAAAACATTATTTCATTTAATTTCTCTTATAGTCATGTTCAGAGGACGCTTATCATAAGATCCATTCTACCTATTTCTGGTTATCAGAGAGACATACAAAGGGGCAGATACATATACACAGAACTTCCATTCTTTTGTATTTATGCAGCTTGCATGTTTTCAAATGAAAAATGACTTAAAACTTGACCCCTAAACCTAGAACTGTGATGTCACAAACTGTTCAGGGCTTATGGGGCCCCTGATTAAAATTTAAACATTGAAAATCCTAAAATTGTTTGTAGCCTCTGAACTGCAAAATTTATGCATGTTTATAATAGACACATTCTTAAATATTAAAAATAAATATATGATGCATTATACACGACTTGAACACTGATTTCTAGTGCTCTATAAGTAGTTGATAAATGAATAAGTGAATGAACAAGTGAGTGCAGGATGGATGCATACATGTTTTATTGTGGTCTGAACGTCTTGCCAGAGTAGATAATATGGAGAAAAACCAGTTTTCATGCTCACTTTGTTGGGCTCAGACAAATAGGACTTATTTCCTAAATCTCTCCTCATTCTGAAAGGTTATATTTTCAAGTTTCTGATAATTCTTTTTAGAGTAAGAACCCAAGTCGCCTCACCAGTGACTTATCCGTATGTCCTTAAAGCAATTGAAAAATAACAGTATGGGAAACAGAGTATCAGAGCAAACCAAGAGATGCACGTTTGGAAGAAATATCAGAATATATGATAGATTGATGGGCAAAAAGGCGCAAGCAGTGACATTATGTAGATAAATAGCAGAATACCTGCACAGATTGCAAAACTCCCTGAAAATTTAATTGTAAAGGTATATCAGCAGCAAGGTCTGTAGTGGTTTATAGCAGATCTTTTGGTAAAAATTCCCTAACCAACAACCACTAAATCTTATATATTGTTACTGATCATGTGCTATTTTCTAGGATTTTCAATTGGGTTGAAGTGTAAGCTTTAGTTTATTTGAAATCAATAAAAATAAATCAGAGTCTGAGTTTAGCTATAACTGGTTTACAATGAGAAGAATAGCCCTGTGAGAGATAGGGCATTTGTTATGCTACACATATAGAGAATTTATATGGGTCTAATATTAAGCCAAAGAGAAGTTTCTCTAAAAAAATTCCTTTTGTTGATGTGTATGGCGTCTCAATGAACATTTGTATTAGTCACACATGCTGGTATAATTAATTGAAGACAGTAGCCATAAATAGTGTAGATGTGAGTATTTTATAAGTAATTCTGAGAATCCTGGTGATATAGTTTGGACTTTATTTAAAGTTATTTGGTAACCAACACACTGGAATCTGCTGTTCTGTTATCATAGAATTTGTCACATGTACAGAATACATTGCACAGTGCCACTATCAGGTGTCACAGATGCTATTACTGAATTTCTACATCAGAAAGATGAAGTTTACATATATGCATAAGAGAAGTCTACTTCTAAAAAGGGTGGTAAAATGGGTGGGGTCTGTGTCTTCTGAAGCAGAACACTGCAGGCCTACAATGATGCACATGGGGCTATGGATGTGGCTGTCGGAAAAGACAGCCTGTGTTAGTTGTGTGTGTGTGTGTGTGTGTGTGTGTGTGTGCGCGCGCGCACGCGCGTGTGCGTGTTGTCTGGGGACAAACTATCAGGTACTGCTTAAGCATGCATAATTACTGCTCTAGACTCAAAGCTGAAGTAAAATTATTGGCTCTGGGCGGTGTTTTTGACTTAGACCTACAGTTCTGGCTGAGATGGTGTTAGAATTGTAAGGAGAAAAACTTGCCAGCATCTGTCACATGAATCCCAGATGCTACCATGGTGGTGGTTCTTGTGGTTTGGAGTTATTTCAATATATCCGAGGGAGGGCTCCCTCTTTGGCAAATGGTTTGGAAAGGGAGGGCAATAAAACTGTCTGCATTCGTTTTGGGTACAGATAAGAGGCATTTCTTCACAAGAAGCTTTTTAAGGTCATGGGCCTAATTTTCCTTCCAGAAGAATTTAAGTTCAACACAATGTCAAACTAGATTTTTGAGCATATCTGTTACACTAGTGTCACCTGTGTTAGAATAAGATAGCTCTTAATAAGTAGACCATGGATTCCTTCCCACTGTGGCCTCTACAGCCCTGCTCAGGGTCGCTTCCTCGGACTTTTGTGTCTACTGCCTTATCTCTACTCTGGTATGAAGGGTTTGGAAGTGAATCTCTCCTCTGCGTTTGGATCAAGTATTGGGGAGCTGTATTTAAGCTACTGAATTTAAAGGCAGGAATTGGATATTCAGTTTTGCAAACCAGTATCATCCAGTCAAAACCTAAGTAGAAATCTTTTCAAATAGATTTGAATCCCTGCTTCACATTTAGGAACTGTTAATAACTTGAGACCTAGTGTCTCAATCAATCCAAGCTTGGCTTTTCTGAGGTTAAAATGAAGATGGAATATAATATGAATATAAAGCACCTAGCATAATGCCTGGCATAGAAGGTAATACTTTTCCTTGTTTACCTCTCTATTTTCTTCCACCATTCTATTACCAAGTGTTGAAGATACCCATGGAGGCTTACATGACATCTTTCCCTCTACACACACACACACAGACACACACACACACACACACATTTTATTGGTAACTCAGAACATATTGTAATTTAAGAGAGAGCATTAGATCCTAGAGAATTAGAAAAAGGAAAACCTTATCTAAGCAAAATCTGAGGAGGAGAAAAATGTAAAGTCCCAGTATTAATCTATGAATGACACAGTAGTACCATTTCAAACTCCCATTTTACAGAGTTTATGAAACAAGCCAGTAAAGATTCATTTTTTAATATAAATTTACCTTATATGAAATGTTCTATATGAAGTTATTTACTATGCTATTTTTAACATATTTAACAAATTTTTTGTCAGGTTTTTTTTTTTTTTAATGTTTTTCAACTCTATCAGTTCAAGGGGCTTCATCTATTTTAACACTCCATGCATGTAACATAGTGAAGTCAAGACTACAGATATTAGTAAGCCTTAGTAATGACAGATCATGAACTGTTTCAGCAAATCATGTCTCAAACAGCAGGGCAGTCACTGCATAGTGTACAGACAGGAAAAGCTGTTCACCACTAGAACAGAACATGGCTTTGACATACAATAAACTAATTACAAGTTAGAATAAAATGAGTCCTAAGAAAAGGAGCAAACAGTTGTTGTAGGACCACAAGAAGAGTAGTTCTAAATTCTAATAGGAAACGAAAGGGGGAAATCAAGAGATTTTTCACAAGGAGGGTAATACTCACAAGGATTTTGAAATATTTATAAGTGGGATTTTTGATAAAGAAAAAGTACAAGACTAAGAAAGGGTATCCTGGACCTAAAACCAGATCAACAACAATGGAGATATAAAGGTATGTATGTATTGGTTTGATTAGCTGTTGTGGAGTATGATGATGTGATGGGAAATGACATATGACAGGTAGGCTGGGCATGGACCAATGGGGGACTGACTGGGGACAGAAAAGCACTATTCTTGATATTCAAAATCTCTCATCCCCCAAAGACAATCATTCTATCAGTCTTCTCATGCTCAATGAGCTTGAGAATCACAAATTTCACTTATTTATTAATTTGTATTGGCTAACATGCTATATTAGGCACCGTACTGAATTCTGGGAAAGTATATTGCAGAATGACTCATTACCCCTGACTTTAAGATACTTGTTGGAGTTAAAAAATGTATCAGACAGATGGGGCAGAAGAGAAGTAAGTGCTAGGGCAAGTGCAAACACAGGAATTCTTGAGAGAGAGAGAGAGGTTAACTTGGACAGATTATGCGTGGACTAAGGGAAAGTGTCAAGGACAAATAATGTTTAAGCTAAACCTTGAGAAAGAACTGGATCTTGATCGTTAAAGAAAAAACTGGGGTGTCAACATGGCATCCTACTCTTGATTGCAGCCCAGGGCATGATATCACAGTGTGAGAGATCGAGCCCCAGGTCAAGCTCTGTGCTAACAGCATGGAGCCTGCTTGGGATTTTCTTTCTATCTACCTCTCTCTGTAACTCCCCCGTGTACACTTGACCTCAAAATAAATAAATATACAGTTAAAAAAAATAGAAGAACTTTCTGGGGTGACAGAGGCAAAAGGCACAGGAATAGTAATATTTGGTCCACTTTAAGGAAAACAAGAACATAGTGAAGGACATTGACCCTTTCCTTCAAGGGAGGAACAAATTCAGTGGGGGTTATAGGAGCTAGGATAACTGGAAGTTTGATAGTTTGTATTTTGGGGATAGATACTAAAATGTTTTATGAATGGTGAAAAAAAAATCTTTATAAGCTACATGAAGCCACAGAAAGATGTGAGAAGAAAAGTGCCACAACTGGATTGATCCAATAATAAGAAACCTCTGGCAGAGTGTGAAAAACAGAGATTCACTTGTTCATCCATCTATTCATCTAGTAAATAGAGATCCAACAACTACTATATTCCAAGTACTGGGCCAGGTTTTGGAATACAGTGAACAACGAAACAGTCATGATCTTAAAAAAGGTATTAACCAAATAATCACACAAATAATGTATAATAATAGTGATAAGGACCATGAAATATCTTTATAAAGGGTCTCAATCTAGTTTAGAATATTAAGGAAAGCTCCCAAAGGAGGTCATGCTTAAAGTTCAAATCTGAAAGATGTGTAGCAATTATTAGCCTGGTGTATGTTTCTGTATAATTGGGAGGGTGGATCTGGGTGGACAGGCAGGAAGCCTTTTCAAGCAGAAGGAAGAACTTGCACAGGGGAAAATGGTGTAAGAAAGAAACCAGAAGGTAAGCTGGAGCTACAAGGGCAATAGGGAGAGCAGAGTGACTTCAGAGTGGAGACAGAGGGCATGCAGAGAGCCAAGAAAGTACTTGGTGTTTTGTTTCTAAAACTTAAAAAAGTTACCAAAAACTTCTTTCACCTGTAAGACAGTTCACAACATGGTCTCTATATTAGACATTGTGTAAAAATTCTCTACATTTTGATTATAAACTCCCTGCAGCTAAGGATTATCTAAAATCCTTATAAATATTATAAATTCATATGCCCTAATAAAGAATAATGTGTAACTGTTTTAAGTGTGATGTGATAAGGATAGTAAAAGTCTGCTTTCAAAACAACAACTATGAATGGCTCTGAAGCCGTTTTAGTAACTGAAAACAGCAAAGATAAAGAACAGCCATGACACCTTCAGCATCACAATTACTTCCAATATGTAATTCATTGTCTTTTATGTTTCATAAAATTATTACATCTAAATAAAACCTTTTCCTTTGGCAAACTATGTCATTAGGAAGGAGGGAACAGAGGGAGGGTAGGAAGGGGGTAGCAAAGGAGAGAAGAAGGAAGAGAGGGAGGGAGGATGGGTAATAACTATTCCAGTTTCACATTTTTGAAAACTTCATTGCATCTGATGAACCAAATCTGCATCCTTTTTATCACCATCTCATCAATACATTAACTTGGGAAAATGAGACTCAAGTCTTATGGTAAAGAGAGATCTTAAACTCTACAATCATGGATGTTTCCTACATTCCTGTGAAAAGCAAATAAAATATAAAGTTTTTACTTTGTTTTTAAACCTTTCTAAAACTTACCACTATGTGAAGGTCACCAGCAGTGAGCGCTAAGGTGACCACGGAGTCAAGAATAAGGATGAGCTGTTCAGAAAGTCCAGAAAGCACTAAATCAAAAAAGAAAATTTCTCCTTTCTTATTTTTCAGCAGGTCTGGTTTACTCCTTTAATCTGATATATTCTGGTGGACTACTGCATATGACATAGTATATTCTGTCATAGTGACCTTTTCCACCTTTGAAAATTTAGCTGATAGCTTCAAAATATTTAAATGCACGTTTATAAAGGAAACAATGGGAAAGGGAACATGTAGGGTCAGCTCTGGTTCTCTGAGCCTCACGCTCAGGACATTTGAGTCTGTGGTCAGGCAATGGAAGAGGCAGCATGGAACAGAAGCAGGTCACAGGACATGATGGCAATCAAGGGAGAAAGATGCAAAGAGAAATACCATCATTCCAGCTGTGAAAGAAAGGCCAGTTGAATAATGGGAATAAATAAAAGCTTTACTAAGAATTCTTATGGGCAAGATCTAAAAGCAAAATGAACAATCTTCAACGCTTAGTATTCATTAACTATACTCTTTCATTAAGTGAAATATTTATTGAGCATTTATTACATCTCAAATTCTGTGTCAACTGATGAGAAATGAAAGAAGAAAAATCCAGTATTTCAAAAAGCTCACAGTAGTTTGAGAGGGTTAGACATATTAAAAGATAATTTTAATACTTGTGGAAGCAAAGAAAAATGATACCTAACTTGGTTGGGAATAATTGTTTGGAATTCTTTCTGGAAGAGAAAGATTTAATTGAGATTTAAATAGAATGAGGAGAGATTCTTCCAGGTAAGGGAATGACAGGAGCAAAGATAGATACTATGGCGAGGAGTAGTATGTAGTGTGGGGAACTATAAACAGATGGCTGGAGACTAAGTTCTGAGTCAGGGAGTATGAAGACATTAGGCTAGGTGAGTAACCTGGCATTAAAGCAACAAAGGAGGCCATGTTAAATAGTGTGGATCCTACCTGGAAGCTAAAGGTAAACAACTGAGGATTTTCTTTTTCCGCTTTTGTTTTATTTATTAAAGTATAGCTGACATATAATATTACAGTAGTTTCAGGTGTACGACAGAGATTTGGTAATTATATATCTTACAAAATGCTCACCACAGTAAGTGCAATTGCCATCTGATATCATATGAAGTTATTCCAATATTATGGACTATATTCCTTATGCATTACTTTCCCTCCCTGTGATTCATTTATAACTGGAAGTTAGTATCTCTTAATGTCTTTCACCTATTTTGCCCATCTTTCACCCCGGAAGGTTTCCTTAAGCAAGGGAATGATGTAAACAGGAATATATATAAATGCACATACATGCACACATTTGAAGGGACCAAAAACAGAAGCAAAGGGACCAGTTATGAAACAGCTTCAATGGTCAAAGTGAGACATGACAGAGTTCACACTACTGAAATGGTGAACATACATACCTGAATTTGGTGCTGGATTGGACAGGCATGGGCATGGGTTCTGGGTTTCTAGAACTTTGAGGATTTTAGGCAAGAAACTATTTTGGGGAAGCATAAAATGTTCCATTTTATAAATGATCCATTTACATGTTTTATTTATTTATTTTTGAGAGAGAGTGAGAGCAAGCAGGGCAGGGTCAGAAAGAGAGGGAGCCAGAGAATCTGGAGCAGGTTCCACACTGTCATAGAGCCCTACATGGGGCTTGGACTCAAGTTCAAGTCACAAACCACGAGACTAATATCTGATTCACTTGCTTCACCAACAGATCCACCCAGGCTCCCCTATAAATAATCCCTTTAACATGTCAACTACCATTGATGGAAGATGCCCCATCAATAGCTGTAATAAACTAGAATGAAGCTCTGTGGAGAGATCACAACTTGGAAATCGAAAAATCTGGGTCATTGACTCATGTATAAGAGGAAGTTGACACTGAGGGTGGATGAAATCACCCATGGATAAGCCCTGGATTGTAGAAAAGCGCAGTAGCCTAAGGACAGTGCCCTGGGGAGGAGAGCATTTACTGGATGGGCAGGAAACGAAGAGCCACTAAAGGATACAGAAAACAAACAGCCTGAGGCAAATGAAGAGCACCAGGAGACAAAAGTGTTCTGAAAGCCAAGAGTGCGGGGATCCAAGAAGGGCACTCCAAAACAGACTGATTCCAAAAGTTAATGCTTTCTAACACTTAACTGTTAATGTTTTTAAAAAATGACAATGTTAATAAGAGGCAAATATCTTTTGTTCACAAATTCCTTTTAAGTCTTCTAATCTTTAATTTCTTTATTCTCTTATTCCCATACTTCTCATGCCCCAAGGTATGTGTTATTGAAGGGTACAGAACATGATTACCCCTTTTAACAGAGCTAGTAAACAACAACAGAGAAGGTGGTAAGGAGGAGGGAGGTGTAAATTAGAGAAGTTGAAGTATCTCCAAATAATGTGGAAAGTAAACCATATTTGGGCTTCGTTCCCTTTATTTCAGGTTTGATTATTCAGTTCATAGCTTATCCTCACTCTTCGCTTTTCCTTCCTTCTATGCTCACTTTAAGCAATTTTGGAGTTTGCTGGCACTTCTTTAGGGACAAGTCAGGAATAAAAAAAATAAATTCAATTCAAGCAATATACTTATGTAAATGGTGCTTATATTTTTATATGAAAACTCAAAGCCAGATATTCAAAATGAGTATCACGTTTGTTTTGACTGCCGACCCGAAGCAGACCACCACCACTACTCCTTCTAGTAGGAGCCAAGCATAACAAGAAACATAAGCAACCAAAAAACCACACATAAAACAAATCCTAAGGAATGTATGCAGAAGCTAAATAAACAGTGGAGGTCACCAAACACATGCACTGTCAGGAAAAGGGGAAAGAAATCTATGGAAAAAGAGAAACCACCTGCCAATTTCAAATATTTCAATGCCAAGAACTGACTGTGGTGAGCCTACTTGCTGATCCTAGACAGTCACCACTCAGACTTTCTGTCCTTTGAACATTAGCAATAACAATCTCAAATTTCATTCAGTGCAGAGCTTAGCACACAGGTGTTATAATCACAATTTCAAGTCTGAAAGTGTCCTTGCCCTATTTAGAAAAAAGTGAGATGTTTGTGATGTTCTGAATAGGGAACAATTAAAAAGAAAACCTTAAGCTTGAGTCTTAGTGCAACTCATGTCAAATATCTCTATTGCTTCTGTCTAATTACATTTGAGGTCTGTAGTAGTAGCTAATTACCTGGCAACTATCTCTATAATATAGAAAGAGGTAAGACTCTGACTGCAGTTTTGCAAGAGTTTCAACATATGTATGTCATCTTAAGAATCTTCAGTGATGTCTGAGGTTTACAAATCCAAGGCAGGGCCCGGGACTAAACCTATCTACTAAATTAAGACCAGCATCAAGGACATTCTAGAGGATTACAGTCCAAAGTTTTAACTGGGAGGGCAAATGACCAGAGCTTAAAGATTTCTAAGAATCTCTAACAGTGTCTCAGGCAAGGTCAAAATAACCAAGCTGAGGTGGCACGAGGTCTTGACAAGTATGTACGCATAGCCATCTGGGAGGCTGTTGATACTTAGACTTCTGTGCAAAGAAGAATTTTTTGCTGACAGTGCTGCTGGGCTGACAATGCTGCTGGGCTAAATCTTGAAGCTACCTACCCAACTGGATCCCTGGGGACTGAAGTCTCTGGAGCAGAGTTCAGTCATGAGAATAAAAGGCAAGAGCAAGCAATGGCTAAAGTTTGTTGGGTGGAAAAACTTCCAGCATAACTCAGGAAATGGATCTGTAGCAGAATTCTAGTTACATAAACTGGGTATGTGTGAGGAATGTAGCTTTGGGAACCACCAAGGGTCATTTTATCAGATTGGGACTCAAGAAGGAAGTGAGCTGAGATCTAGGATGGAGGATGGGAGCCCAGTGCTTTATATTAGAAACTGAAGTCCCAGCCTAGATAAGGGTTGCAATAAATATGATTTGTGTATAATTTGAGTGTCTAAAAGCTAATACTTACTGGGTGAGCTTGTTGGGGGTGGTTCTTCTTAAGGGTTAGCATGGGCCACAAGAGGTAAGGTAGAAGGTAATAATTCCTAGGAATGATTACATAGGAAAGCCTATGTATTTTCTTCTCTCCACACTAACATTAGGTCTGGTGCCATTAAAGGCCTTAGTCTTATAGAAAAAGGGAAGAGAGGAGTGTAAAATGAAGTTAAAACATGGGCTGGCAACAAAATGACAAAACTACCCAACCACTACCACTATCAATGATACTAATCATCTTCAAGACTTTGCCATAGAATAATTTTAGTTTTAAAATGTAAAGAATGATATGTTAGATTTGTCTTTGTGCCATTTGCAACTGTTCCACAAATATACCCATTAATCAAATATTCAAGTTTTTCTGGAATACCAGCGTGACAAAGACCCCACTCCCTTAAAATGCCTCACTCATTCCACTCTGGAATGCTGGGTTAAAACATTCTTCTTTAAAATGAACTGTATCTCTTTGGAACTTAGATCTTACTAGTCCTCATTCTATCGCTTGCAATGAAACAAAATAGACTCTAATGATTATCATTCTAATCAGTTCTTCTGCATTCTGGTCACTGCCTTATGAATGCCTTCCAATTTACCTAGATCCCTCTTAAAATCTGTTAATTAGGCATACTCCAATCTAGGGAGCAAAGATTCGAATAAAAATAGTATCTCTACTATCCTTGATATAAGAGCTTTAAATAAAAAGAGGGAACTGTGTTGTCCTTCTGGTCCTGTGATATTGATAAGTAAATCAACTATAACCTCTACATAGTTTAAGATAGTATCTATATGCTATAGAAAAGATGGGAGTAGCATTGATGTTTTTTTAGAATGACATATATTAACTATTGAAACTGAAGAATATAGATAAGGATTAAAAAATTTAAGACATGTATAATTCTAGCAGGGCCTGGGCATGAAAGATGATTATTGAAGAAAAATGGCATAGAAGAGCAAATACTCATGACAATTAGAAAGGAAGAAGGTGTGCCTGGGGGGCACAATTGGTTGGGCCTCCAACTTCAGCTGAGGTCATGATCTCACCTCTGGTGAGTTCGGGCCTCTCTGCACTGACAGCTGAGAGCCTGGAGCCTGATTCCAATTCTGTGTTTTATGCCCCTTGACTGCTCACACTCTGTCTCTTTCTCTCTCTCAAGAATAAATAAACATAAAAAATTTTTAATTAAAAAAAGAAAAGAAGAAAACAAATAGGTATGAAACACTGCAGAGCTGGAGGTCAGGGAGGGTCTAGTTACACAGGGGTATAAGGAACTTTTGGAAGGTTGATGGAAGTGTTCCATAACTTGATTGTTGTAGTGGTTACAAGACTGTATGCTTTTGTCAAAACTCATAGACCCATACAGTAAAAAGGGTAAATTTTACTGTATGTTAATGTCACCTCAATAAAGAAATTAATCTGTAAGAAAGTATATGCATCATGGTCCCAGTTTTGTAGAAATAAGTTACATCCAAAAGTGTTAATGGTAGTTATTTTCAGGAAGTTGGCTTTCGGATTTACTGAGAGACATTCCAGTTAGAAGAAGACATTTCAGCTGAAAAGTCATATATAATAAAGACCGTGATGGTCACAAGGAGATCATGTGACTGCAGAAATTATGAGCAGAAAACCATTGTAAACTCAAAGGAAATTAATTCAGTTGAGTGGTGAAAACAGAATGGAAGTAAAAAGGTGCTTATATGTATACATATTTGTTGGGAGAGAAGTTGCCATTCATATTGTAGCTCATGGGTATTTTTATTCTTGAATTGGCTTTTAGGCAAAAGAAGTTGCTCATTTCTAATGATAGCCACTGAAAAATAGTAAACATTAGGCACACACACATACACAAGAACAAAATAGGGCCAAGGACAGAATTCTCTGTCACACAAATAGAGCCTACCCTTCAGCTAATTAGTACTCTTTAGAATTAACTGTTCAACTAATTATAATCTCCAACTGCATTGCCATTCACTCCCTATTTCTTTATCTTATTCGGGCTACGGTGAAATGCTTTAGACATAAGGCATCTACCAAAGTTTTCTTTTTCTCTGTCAAAAAAGATAATATGGTAGTCCCCTTATCCACAGTTTCACTTTTTGTGGTTTTGGTTATCTGCAGTATGGGTAATGCTACCTCATAATTGCCTACGCCATTCATCTCACTTCCTCTAGTCACAGAGGCCTTTAATCATCTCCTATTACCCTAAGGAAGGTGAGTACAGTATAAGATATTGTGGGAAACAGAGACCACATTCACTTAACTTTTATTATAGCATACTGTTATAATTGTTTTATTTCATTATTAGTTGTTGTTAATCTCTTACTGTACCTAATTTACAAACTGAACTTTATCCTATATATGTATATATAGGAAAAAAACACACACACTTATATATATATATATATATATATAAGTTTCAGCACCACCTGTGGTTTCAGGCATCCACTGAGAGTCTTGTAATGTATCTGCCATGTATGAAGGGGGAGTAAAGCAAGGTTAGTTGGACAAAAATTTTTCTCTGTGAATTCACGGTTGCTTTTAGTGAACACTACTTCCCTTCTTAAGAGCTCAGAAATCATCTCTTTAGTAATGTGTTCTAGTCACGATTTTATAGTTTTGAGAACTCACCTACATTTTTCCATCTTTTTTTCTCTCTCATCCCTCCCCTTTCTCTTTAAATCAGGGCCTCTATATTCGCTCTTTGGATAATTCTCTGGGCAAAATTTCCACTTTCCACATTTACAAAAAAATTCCAGACAACCATTCAGAAACTTCACGTCCCAATTTTTATCAACTTAGAGAGGGACAGCATTTGTTCATGACAGGTTTGTGAGCCAGGGGCTGCTTTTTAACAGTCCTTTCCCTAATGTGGATTTTAATTCCTTCTTAATGGTGTTTGTTTAGTACTTTTCAATCCAAAGATCAGTCTTCTTGCTTAAAAAAAGTCAAAGTAGAAGCTAAATTGTTTTGTCTTTCTTAGTCATTGATTTACGTCTCAAGCAGCAGATCTATCATTTCCATTTTTACTCTGAACATAAGGACATTTGTATTGAAATTACATTTAGATCATTGCTACTGTATTCCTACTTAGACTTCAAATTCATGGAAGTGACATGGTTTGCCAGGGAGCCTTAATAGAGATTATGGCTAACCTCTCTCCCCAGCTAGCTACCTTAGACACCAGCATTCACTATATTAAATATGCTAATTCATATTTTCACTTGGTGCTTACTTAAAAAATGTAAGTCATATAAAATTTTCCATAAAATGGGTAAAATGAGTAGGTCATATATTTCAATTTTAAGTCTTGCATTATTTATAATTAAATACATTTTTAAATGCTTATTTATTTTGAGAAAGAGCATGAGCACGAGAAGGGTAAAGAGAGAGAGAGAATCCCAAGCAGGCAAGTGCTGTCAGCCCAGAGCCTGACACCAGGCTGGATCTCACAAACCAGTGACATCATGACCTGAGCCAAAATCAAGAGTCAGATGCTTAACCTACTAAGTCACCCTAGTGCCTCTAATTAAATACATTTTTAAGTGTCCTAGATCCCTACTGTCGCATATGGTGGCCAGGAGCCATATGTTACTATTTAGATGTGAGTTCTTTAAAAGAAAACACACTAAAAAATTCAGACCCACATTTTAAGTGCTTAGCAGCCACATGTGGTTGGTTTAATCATGCTGGACAGTGTAGTATAGAACATTTCCATCATCACAGAAAGTTCTATTGGAAAGCACTAATCTAGATACATAAAATGTGATGTTTAATTGGCTTTTTTCAAATGCAGTTTTCTCATACAAAATTTCTACACATGCCAATCACTGATTAAACAGGCAATTGTATTAACAGCAATGCATATATTGCATTGTGAATGAACTACTTGCAAATTATAATTAAATATATTGATTTGTCCTCATATCAATTGATTTTTAAAAAGACAACTAATAAATGTAAATGTATAATGCTTCAGATCACAGGACCCAGTGATAATAGCTAATCTGAATTCCCAAGATAGATATTTACTGCAAAGCCCACGCTGTTAGCATAACAGGACAGTACATTTCAGTAGTATTTGACAACCATTTGCTTTGACTGAGAAAGTCATGGTAATTAACTAGAAATGTATATTTCTAATTTCAACTCAAAAGGAAAATATCACCCCAAGGACTAGGATGTAAAAAGATATTATGCTGAAAATAGGTGTTCCAGCACTAATTCTTTTTTCTGTTTTCTAGTGTTTGTTCTCTTAGACAATGCTGACAAGTACAGATAGAAACCATAGCTAAACCTCTCAGTAGGTGGTGATTTTTTTTCTTCTGAGCCAGAAACTTTTTTTTTAATATATCTAGATAAATATAAGACAAATGGCTAAAATAATATTAATAAAATAAAAGGAGAAAGTTAAAATATTTGAAAAAGAGATTGAGGGAAAACATGGTAGCATCTACTATAGTGGCTTGCAAGTAAACACTGAATAATTTAAAGTTAAGGATAAGGAGAGTGAAAGAGAAGAACGAATAAGAGAAGAAAGAAGAAAGGAAGGGAAAAAGGGAGGAAATGAGTCACAGGATAATGCCACAGGAGCGCTTTAAAGTTCACAAAGTAACCTAGTTAGATATACAAAACAAAAAGTGACTCGTAATTAATTAAAAAACAAAAAACAAAACAAAAACACAGCAAAACAAATTGCCTAAGGTTTGCCTTATAGCCATGGTATGAACATGTATAGACAATAGTGGTCTTTTTTTTTTTTTTTTAATTAATTCATTTTTTAAGAGACAGAGAGAAACAGAGCACAAGTAGGGGAGGGGCAGAAAGAGAAGGAGACACAGAATCTGAAGCAGGCTCCAGGCTCTGAGCAGTCAGCACTGAGCCTGACATGGGGCTTGAACTCACAAACTGCGAGATCATGACCTGATCCTAAAGTTGGACACTCAACCGACTGAGACACCCAGGTGCCCCATAGACAATAGTGGTCTTGATTCTCAACCCAAAAAATAATAAGTAAGTAAGTTAGTGAGTTGGTTAGTAAATAAAAGATGATTCCAGCTCAGAAAGGTAACACAAATGAGTAGAATACAACCATGGCCAAAAGTATAATAAATATGCTTGTAATAAGGGCTAACAATAGTTAAGTATGATCCACACACTAAAAGAAAAGTAAGTATAATGGGTCACAAAATCAGACAGAGCTAACTTACTATAATCAGACAACCAAAAGTCAATTACCAGAGTCCAAATATAAATAGGCAATAGAAACAGAAACAAATTTAAAACATTTAAAGCAGACAAAAGAACAACCTATCATGTGTTTTAAGACACGTTCAGGCAGATGAAATTGCCAAGAAACACCTTCAAAACTCAGATAGGTGTGACTGTACTTCAGCATTTGTAGAGAACCAAAGGAATGGTGGGAAGGCTATCAGACCATTAATAAAAATAAGCACTAGGGGATAATTTTTTGTTTTCTACCTCCCCCCTCCCATCCAACACAACTTGAATCAGAAGGCATATCCCCATAAATTACTATAGTTTATTAAGACAGTCTCAAGGAAGGAGGGGTGGTGGGGCTGGGGTAGGGGAACACAAATCAAAATCTCCAGGGTAAAAAGTAATTCCCACCTTTCACCCCTCCCACCCTCCACCCATCAAGATTCCAGAACTATAATAAAGCCATTTTCTTATCTCTCTCATACAGTTTTTTGACTGCCACAGAAGCTATTTCATATGTACAAATTGTTTGCTTTCCTTTCATTTACGAGAGAACTCCGGAAGGAGAACAAGAAAGAAGGAAATTATGCTTAACAATTAATGCAGATAGCTGGTGTTTTTCATAGCATATGAAAACAATCTAGTCCAAACTTCTCACTTAAAAAAAAATAAAAAGCACTGAGGCTGAAAAAGATTATGTGGTTTTTCCAAAATTACATCATTAGTATATGCAAAGCTAAGACCCAGTGATATCCCTGCCAAAATTCTTACCTCTACACAATGTACCAACTGGATACCTGTTTTATTAGTGTCAGGTAACACATTTGTATAGTATAAGATAACTGGGAAAAAAAGAAATATGCATTCACTTTAAAACACAGAAGCTTGGGAATTATAGTCCAGTTAGGTGAACTCCTGGGCAATTCATATTTTAAATTATTTTAAAAACTCCAGAAAGCATTGAGTCTTTAAGTAAGAGCTTATGGAAATTTACAGTAGACAAATCTGGCTAGAAGAATCTAACTCATTTACTTACTTAAGATAAATAATCTTACAAGTTCCTCAAGAGCCCTGACCCTTCCTTATTCCTACTTGGATGCCTAGCACGTGACACAATAGTTGGCACATAGCAGGAGCTCAATCAATATTTAATGAATAAATAAAAATGACTCTAACTGCTCAACTGTTAAAAGGCGTTAAACAACAACAAAAGCTGACACAGACAGAAATTAGTGGCAAAATCATTCCACAGACAGAAATGGCTTCTTACAACTGTAGAAATGGTGGCTTCTAGGCAGTGGTGTTTGTTTTTTAATAATTAATTGTAGGACTGAGTGAAGACTTGAAAACTGCTTATTCAGAAATATAAAATAATATTAAAATATTGGGAATAATATGAATTTAGGGACTCACAGGAAAAATTTCTGTACCAGATGTTAAACACACACACACACACACACACACACACACACACACAAAGAACAAACAAACATGCCTTCTGCTTCTGATTCCTTAATTACTTGCCAATTTAACCTTTCTTTGAATTTTCTTACTTGCAATATGAGAATAAGAGCACTTGGCCAGCTGTCCTCAGGGTGTTTATTTTAACACACAAAAGATGCACCTAGTTGCCAAAAATGACCCCCAGCTGTTTCTCCTCTTCCAGCATTTGCAAGGTGCTCCTTCAACCAGAGGTGAAGTCTATTTATCCTCCTTTTGAACTGACTGCACTAGCCTCATGACTTGCCTTGGCCAATAGAAGGTGGCATAAATGCTGCCAGGCCAGTTCTGGGCCTAGCTTTGAAGAGAATTATCTACTTTTGCCTTTGCTCTGGGCAGCCAGTTATCATACTGAGCAGAAATTCTGGCTGGATGGGGAACAGTAAGGAGGAGACAGACTGGGGGAGACAGTGACCACAGAGGGGCATCAAGAAGTCAGGTATGTGGCTGAATGAAGCTTTCACAGAAGTTCAAATTCAGCCCCACCACCAGATGAAGACAGCCAGCTGCAAGAGTGACCCCAGCCTTTACCAGGTAGAGGATCTACTTGGCCAACACCCCTCCCCCTCTTCCCCAATCTACAGAATCATGAGAAATAAATTATTGTTGCTTTAAGCCACTAGGTTTAGCATGGGTAGTTCCAAAGCAATAGACAACTCAAATAGTTAGTGTATTTGAACCGTCGGAAGAGTGAAACAATTTAGAAAAATACCAGGAATTTTCTGAAAATGAAAGTAAATGCAAAAGTAAAGATAAAGGATCATAGTTAAGCAACTGTAACCAATTGGACATTTCAACTGGCTTCAAGTATGGTGAAAACACTACTACAGTACTTGGCTTTTTAAATAATTTAACTCCTGTTCATAATTGGACAAGGGATGGGTCTAAGATTTTCCCTCCCTGCCTGGAAATTCATGTCAGATGATGTGTGCATGAGTAACATAGTCCTGTGGACATAGTCAAGATTATGCAAATTATTACAATGGTAATTTAAAAAAAAAAAGAATACTGAAATATAAGTAGTAAGGTTACTCACATAATTTCTAGTTTTTATATATAAAACCATTATACCATTACTGCATGCTCATTAACAACACATTCCTTTTCTTGGTATCAAATTACTTAAGCCACATGTCACAGATGTGTTCAGACATTTTAGTTGAGATTGTTTTGCCATTCAGCTGAAGTAGGAAAGATAACCTTAAGTTTTGTTCTGCATTTATTTTCCTTTGATTTGAATGCCTTTTTGCCTTGTCATTATTACTTTCCTTATATTTGAAAGCTTCTTAATTTTTGTTCTTCAATATATTTGTAAATAAAGAACAGAATTCACTTGCCTTGTGAAACTGTTATCTTAATAATCTTAAATGAAAAGATATTTTTAATATAATTTGATCTGATGCTACATGAAATAGGTTGAGTTCAGATTTTTAAAACTACATAATAATTTAGTAATACAAATAGCACATTTTCCCCTAAATGTGATCTTCTATGTAAGTGAAGCTTTCTTTTATAAGAAAGACCTGATGAGAAAGAGAGAAATTGAGAAGTATGGTATTCATAAAAGAAGCATATCCCTTTGTTTTAATCAAGAAAATTTTGAAAATTACAAACTTGTAAAACCCTTTTTGCTTATAGAATATGAATATTATGGGGTCTTAACCTAGATATTTAACTTTAAAATTAGTTTCCTAGAATTTTATGGACATATTTTATTAAATAGTTTACATAAAAATTTCTATACAAATTAATAAATTTTAAAAAGTAGAGAACTTTATCTTTAAAGGAATACTGTAGTTACATTTTGGAGAAATGAATATTGCTTTTTTAAAAATCATGTTGATCCATATCTGAGTTATGCTTTTAAACCATTTAATGCCATATGGTAATTTTCTTAAAGTCAATCGTAATGATATGGAAAATCATACCTTATCAAAATTCTCACAGGTTGAATATTTAAATTGAAAAGTTTTTAAATGTTCACTGGAAATCTGCAACATGGTAAGCCCAAGGCACCCACTTGTTACATTTTCCTTTTTCAACCTCACATTGATTCTTAAGGGTAAATATTATTACCACCAATTTGAAAGGTAAGAAAGCTAAAATTGAAAAGTTCTGTGGTAAAATAGCCAACATAAAAAGCTGGTAAGTGTCCAGAATTAAGTTTTCAATATAAGTCAACCTAATTACAGTACCCATGGCTTTCTCCTTTTTTCATGTCACTTAGAATTGACGTTTGAAATGTGGCAGACTTTATTACCTTTCATGGCTTCATAACATGATGCCCACCAAACTTCTTTGTAATCTAGTATCGTCCCATCTCCCCATTTTTATTGGCTTTTACCTACGAATTCTCTGAAATAGTTCCAGAGAGTACAACGATAGAGATAAATTTAGTATATTATTGGAGGAGATAGCAGAACTTTGGAGGTGGGGATGACAGTGAGAAAGGGCCTTTGAGGAACCACTTATCTGGATCCTGATAGAATGAAGGAGGAGTAGGGGTAAGGTAGGTGGGTATTTTAGGCATCAGCAGGTGTACAGAGCACAAAACAGCACAGAGTTTCCAACAAAATACATTTCTAGGATTAGTGGAAATAAAATTCAAAGTCACATGGTGGGGCAGCAGAGACAAGCATTTATGGAGGGGCTTATGTGCTGAAGGAAAGACTGGATTTATCACTAAACAAAAACTATTGATAAGTGTTTAAGAGAAAGAGTTGCAGGATCATATTTGTTTTATATAAATCACCCTGAAGCTGTGTGAAAAATGACTTGTAGCTAAGGAGAGTGGTTTGGTAGCAAAAGTGAGAACAAGGACACAGTTAACTATGAGGGTAATGGCTGGACAAGAGATGTACCTGGGCTACTTCTATGGTAAGTTGTGAGGGTGTAGAAAGATGGGTAACAGAGTTTGCACATAGGGTATCTTGTCCAGAGTCCAAAAGGTGCTTCCTTCATGAGATACTTCACTTATCCATGTTGGACAACCATCAAAATACACCTATTGCTTATGTAGAAAACACTTTATCAACAGTGCCTGAAAATCATTAATAAATCACTCTAGGCACTTACATCCCTTGTCCTTGTGCAGAGCACAATCTACATGATAGCAAATGGTTCTGCATGTGGTTAGGAGGAAAACGGTGATTATGACTGGTGACTAGAGAAAGTGAAGAGGCAGGGTGACCAAGCATTGACTTCATTTGCTGATTAGATGCAGTTCTGTAAATTGAGCTAAAGAATCTAGGAAGAGAAAACAGTTTGACGGTAGGAAGAGATTTCAATAAATTACTTGTGGGGCTCATGAAGCTTAACATTCCTAGGGAATATCTTCACAAAGTGTTTACTAGACACTGGATACATACATCTGAAACTCAGGGGAAGATCAGAGTAAAATAAGAGTTATAATGATGAGATGACACAGGAATATATCATGGAATGAGGAGAACAGCAGGAGGCAGTAACATTAGGAAAACATTAATGTAAAGGGCCAATAAGTGAAGGACTTCCTACAAGGAGATGAAGAATAGTCCAGAGAGATGGAATGAAAATCCGCGGCAAATGCTGTCAAAGAAAACAAAGGGCAAGATACACACCAGGTGTCAATGTACTAGGAAAAGTCCAGCAAAAAAACAAAAAGCAAAAAAAAAAAAAACCACAAAACTGAAAAACAAACACACACACACACACTCACACACACACACACACACACACACAAAACACCAATGGAAAGGAGCTTCATTACTCAAATTTAAATCTATGGCATCTGATATAGGTCTTGCCACCCAAAAGGTTCTCAATGTTTGCTGAAGGAATGTTTGAAAAACCTCTTTTTCACATCATTTGCTTTTGAAGAGGGGTGGCGATATGATGGAGTAGAAAGGAGCTGAGGAAGAAAATCACATATTTCCTAAACACCTACAATGTACCAGATTTTGTTCCACAAGCCTTCATAAGCTGTCTCACTAAAAATGAGTTAATATCCAAATTGTACTGATAGTAAACAATCTAAGGACTTAAATGGAACATAACCCCTCAATCAATGACTGAGAAAGATTTAAATGCAATGCCTGTTTCTAAATTTTTTAAATGTTTTTGTTTTATTTTGTTTTGTTTTTGAGAGAGAGACAGAGTGTGAGTTGGGGACAGGCAGAGAGAGAGGGAGACACAGAATCCGAAGCAGGTTCCAGGCTGTGAGCTGTCAGCACAGAGCCCAACGCGGGGCTTGAACTCAGGAACCATGAGATCATTACCTGAGCCGAAGTCAGTCACTTAACCAACTGAGCCACCCAGGTGCCCCCCAATGCCTGTTTCTAAAGTGAAGATTACTGGTACTCTCCCAGCTCTGTCACTGGCCAGTTTATGACAAAATGGAAATTTCTTAATTTATAAGAAATTTACAAGTATACATACTGCCAATACCCTTTCATACTCCAAGCTGCAGTTTCCTTGGTATTGGTCATACTTAACATCCTTGATGCTTACTTTGGCTTAGCCAGACTTTAAATTCTCCAAGTGAATTTGGACTTTGTGTTTTTCTTCTGGAACTATTTCAGAGAGTGTTGAGGACAACAGAAGCTTAGTATTTATTTTTAATAAATGGGCAAGTATTTTTAAAAGCAATTTGTTTATCAAACAATTTAATCAGCTAAAGAACCATTATAAGAGAAGTCAGTTAACTTAAGCCTTTGCAAAGGAAGCAAAGGCTTTTAAAATATTACAAAGAAGTAACTAACTAACATGCCTACAATTTGTGATGAAGAAGTAGAAAACCAAGCAAAAATACCTAATGAATGTATTAAGAACTACTTTTAAAAGCTCCTCATATCCAGATCAGCAAGATAATATACATTATAGAAAGCTCAAACATCTTGATATCAAACATCAAACCCTTTGCCTTCAACTAAGATTTTCAAAAATTTGAGAGAGATAAGATGCCTCCACTGGGAAGCCAAAAAAGCAGATTTTTGTCTGAGATTTAACTGATCACTTTAAAGAGACACTGCTACAGATTTGAAAGTAAGTTTAACCTTTATGCAGAAGTCACTGGAACAGAACCTGCTAATCAATCAATTTTTAAATCTTTAGTAAAGTAACATGAGCTATACTCATGTCTTTTACAAAGCTCATGAATATAACTTTCTTTTGTGACAGAGAAATAGCATTTATAAATATCCTGGAGTCAGGAAACACAATGCATCCAGATGTGGGTAAGTCCTTATAATTAAACTTTATCTGGTGGCCTTGCCAATAAGATTTTTAAAAAAGTGACATGTAGCTAATACCAGTTTGCCACTAGTGTGAAACACTGGCTTGTTAACCTGAAAAGTTTTATAGAGTAGTTTCTGAAGGAAGACGTTTAATTTAGATATTGCATTACACATTTAAGGGAAAATAGAAAACAAGAAATATATCGCAAAGTCTAACTGTCAGAAAGAAACAGAAATGATAATGACATATGGTGCACCTGAGTGGCTTAGTCGGTTAAGTGTCCAACTTTGGCTCTGGTCATGATCTCACAGTTTGTGGGTTGGAGCCCCGCACCGGGCTCTGTGCTGACAGCTTGGAGCCTGGAGCCTGCTTCAGATTCTGTATCTCCCCCCCTCTCTGCCCCTCCTCCACTTGCGATCTGCCTCTCTCTCTCTCAAGAGAGAGCACAGAGCCCGACATGGGGCTCGAGCTCATGAAACGGGAGATCATGACCTGAACTGAAGTCTGAGGCTTAACTGACTGAGCCACCCAGGCGCCCCATAATTACCTATCATTTCTATTTATGTATTAAGCAGCTTCTATATGCCAATTATTGTGCTAGGTACATGATACATATCTCTCCTTTGCTAGGTTATAAGCTGAAAGGAAATAACCACTACGTCTATTTTAAATCCTATATATGATAGCTGAATACAGAGAATGAATGAATCAATGAATCAATGAATGAATGAGTGAAAGAAAGATAAGAGGAGAAACTTCTTTTCTTGGTGATAAGGACAAGAGCAAAGTACAGTCAATGTAATAATTGTGTATTTCAGGGAGTATTGGGCATTTTAGATTTGTTTAATTTCCCCATGCAGGTGGGGTAGATGGTATTGTGCTCATTTCCTCAAATAATAATGTGAGAATTAGACAGATTAAGTCATTAGCCCAAGGCTAACAGCTGATAATTAGTGAAGGTAAAATTAAAACCCAAATCTGTGCACTTTTAAGGCAATATAGCTGCGATCTCACCATGTTTCTAGGCATACAGGTTCATGAAAAAAAAAAACACATGTATGAAAACAGTTGTTTCAAAAGTTTGCTATTTCCCTGACAGCACAGAATCACTTGATAGAGCAAGGATTAAAGTGCCCTCTGGGTTCTGCTGGTTAAACAGGTTATTTGTGGTTATCAATATATTCTATTTTTATTTAACCTCAAATTTTAGTTATATGTAAATAAAAAATAAATCCATTAGTTGATGATTATAAATAAACCTTAAGACTTTTTAGTAGAAAACATTTTAAAGCACTTAAAAATATAGCATTGTGCTTTAAGAGTGAAGATTTTTCATTTCAAAAATCACTATAAAAATTGATGAAAGATACTAAAGAAGACACAAATAGAGAGATATCCTATGCTCATGGATTGGAAGAACAGAGATATTGGTAAAATGTCCATACTTCAAAGAAATCTAAATATTTAATGAAATCCCTATCAAAATACCAACAGTGTTTTTACAGAACTAGAATAAATAATCCTAAAATCTGTATGGAATCCCAAAAGACCCCAAATAGCCATACAATCTTAAAAAAGAAAAACAAAGGAGGTGGTATCCACATTTGAAGTTATACTACAAAGCTGCAGTAATCAAAACAGTATGGCACTGGCACAAAAGTAAGACACTTAGATCAACCGAACAGGAGAGAAAGCCCAGCAACAAACCAACGATTATGTGATCAATTCCTCTTCCACAAAGGAGACAAGAATTTAAAATGAAAAAAGATAGCCTTTTTAACAAATAGTATTGGGAAAATTGGGCAGCTACATGTAAAAGACTGAAATTGGACCACTTTTTTACATCACACCTAAAAATAAACTCAAAATGAATTAAAGACCTAAATGTGAGACTTGAAGCCATAAAAATCTAGGAAAGAGCACAGCCAGTAATTGCTCTGACATCAGCCACAGCAACATTTTCTAGACATGTTTCCTGAGGCAAAAGAAAAGCAAAAGTAAACTATTGGGACTATATCAAAATAAAAACGTTCTGAAAGAAACAATCAACAGCAAAGGAAACAAACAACAAAACTAAAAGACGACCTACTGATTGGGAGAAGATATTTGCAAATGACAGATCCAGTAAAAGGTTAGTATCCAAAGTATATAAACAACTTACAAAACTCAACACCCCCAAAAAGCAAATAATCCATTAAGAAATGGGAAGAAGACATGGAACAGATATTTTTTTCCAAAGAAAACATACATATGTCTAACAGACACATGAAGAGATGTACATCATCACTCATCATCAAAGAAATACAAATTAAAGCTACAATGAGATATCACCTCCTACCTGTCCGAATGGCTAAAATAAAAAACACTTGAAACAATAAGTGTTCACAAGGATGTGGAGAAAAAGGAGCCATCTTACACTGTTGTTAGAAATGCAAACTGGAGCAGTCACTGTGGAAAACAATATAGAGGTTCCTCAAAATAATAAAAATAGAATATTTCTTCAATCCAGTAATAACACTACTGGATATTTACCCAAAGAATGAAAAATACTAATTTGAAAGGATATGTGCACATTTACATTATTGCAGCATTACTTAAAATAGCCAAATTATGAAAGCAGCCTAGCATCCATCAATAGATGAATAAAGAAGTGTGATGTATGTATACATAGGTATGTGATGTATATATATATATATATATATATATATATATATATATATATACACACACACACACAAACATACACACACATACATATATATAGTTAGGAGTCTGTATGTATATATATATATCTGTATATCTGTATATATATGATGTACGTGTATATATATGTATGTGATGTATGTATATATATACACGTATATATTACATATATACATACATATAGTTATGAGTCTGTTTCTCGGTTTGTCTCTCTTTTTTTTCCTTTTCATTTGTTTTGCTTCTTAAATTCCAGTATGAATGAAATCATACATTATTTGTCTTTCATTCTTTTTCATGGCTGAATAATGTTCCCATATAGTCCTATAAAGGAATATAATATAATATAATATAATATAATATAATATAATATAATATAATATAATATAATATAATATATATAACAAATATAATATCCCTATATATTATTCAGCCTTAAAAATTGAAATCTTGCCATTTGCAATAACTTAGAGCTACAGAGTATAATGCTAAGTGAAATAAGTCAGTCAGAGAAAGACAAATACCATATGAATTCACTCATAAATGGAATTTAAGAAACAAAACAAAACAAATGATACTTGCTTTTTATTTGTTTCTTAAAGTGAATACCCAGCTTTGTATTTTAAATGAACTAAGACATTAATAACAAGAGTCTCAAAAAGTCATACATATACATTTTTATTATTTAGTATGATTCTTGAGTACACATTCCTTGTTAAACTTTGTATCCCCCATGTACTTTGAGGGGTTTCATTGTGTTTAAAAGGGCCTACAGTTTTATCTTTAATTATAAAGAATTTTCTTAGTTTTTGAATCCCATGTAAAATTGTTCCCAAACACATTATTTAACTGATGTATATTATGGAAAATACCTTGCTTTGGAAACATTTCAAACAAAGCAAATTCAAAGCCCCAGGAGATGGGGCTACTGAGTAACACAGCAGCAATACGACCTCTTGACCAAAACTTATCTGAATTGGATCACAAAAGACCCCTTAACTCCTGTCATTTTCAGAGATTAATAACAAATTTCTGAAGAATACTGCAGTACTGCTTGAACAGAAATAGGACACATTTTCACTCTCTCAAGATATGTATTTTAATTTCAACCTGCTCTTATTTGTTTTAATAGCCAGAACATGCTTAATGCTAATGTAGTGGACATGGTTAAGTTCATCACTTTCATATCCTATCTTTAACACAACTGCAATTTTCTTACGTGTCTAAAAAACAAATTCTCCACATTAGGTATCTCGTAGCTTCCGTAAGTAAGCCAAGTCCACGTGAATGTTTTAAAGAAAGCTGCACATTCAGAGAGGTCATCTAGTTTTAGTTAAGTATATCAAAAATTTGCAGCAGTTGGGGCGCCTGGGTGGCTTAGTCGCCTGGGTGGCTTAGTCGGTTAAGCGTCCAACTTTCACTTAGGTCATGATCTCGCGGTTGTGGGTTCGAGCCCCACGTCGGGCTCTGTGCTGACTGCCAGCTCAGAGCCTGGAGCCTATTTCAGAGTCTGTGACTCCCTCTCTCTCTGACCCTCCCCTGCTCACACTATCTCTCTCTCTCTCTCTCTCTCTCTCCTAGAAATAAATAAAACATTTAAAAAATTTTTTGCAGCAGTCATATCAACCTAATGGATAAGTTTCAAAGCTAACGTTTGCTTACGAAGCTTATTGATATTTGCAAATGATTAATGTAATGCAGATCTGAACATGTGCAATCACCTAAAAATCTAACACCTCTGGAATCAGGCAAAATAGACATATTTAATTTCATGTTAATTTGCAAGTCAATACATGGACATCTACCTGGATGGTGTACATATATGTGGCTATAAAATGAATTGTATTTTTAATGAACAAGAGGACTTCCTTAATAGAGTAATAATGACATTAACATGGAATTATTTGTAAGGTAAAGATTTTTGGGCAACATGCAGAGTTAATTATTTCTGTTTACTGAGATTTACTGATATCAGACACTGAAATACAGGTAGATGTATATAGGAGATTGAAAGGTATTCGGCAATACTAGACACAGATAGAGGCATTGTAGGTTGAGATTATAAACCATTAAATGAGGAGGCTGAAGTGAATTAGTTGTATCATTGGCAAAGCAGGGACTATCCTGTACTGTAAATCAAAAGTGTGATGTACACTCAAAATTCTGTGCAAAAAAGGTGAGAAGTGAGGATAAATGAAGGTTGAAGGGAAACCTGTCTTCACAACCCAAGGTTCGGGTACTCAGAGTAATCCACTGACGCATCACATACATACAGCTCGTAGCTCTTGTAGCACCAAAACACATCAGTTTGGCAGGAAAAAACGTTCTGATTAGGAACTGAGTTTTGGGAGGAGGAAAAAAAAGAGGCATGTGGAACCGTGTTTTATACTGCTTCTTAATTATATTTCAATGGATGATAATGGGAAAGTTTGCACTTATGGAAATAAAGTGTTTGGGATTTTCAATTTTAAAATAAATAAATGCGATGTTTTATACATTTTAGTTTATTATAAGGCAGTATTTAGACAAGTTACATTATACTTAACCTTGGGGCACCTGGGTGGCTCCGTCGGTTAAACATCTGACTTTGGCCCCAGTCATGTCCTCACAGTTTGTGAATTTGAGCCCTGTGTCTAGCTCTGTACTGACAGCTCAGAGCCTGGAGTCTCCTTCATATTCTGTGCCTGCCCCTCCTATGCTCATGTTCTATCTCTCTCTGTCTCTCAATAATAAATAAAAACAGTAATTTTTTTTAAATTATACTTAACCTTGATATTTTTAGATCCTTTACTTAAGGATACTTTAATTTGTCTAAGTTCATAGGTATATTTTATTTATTTTTTTTTAATTTTTTTTAATGTTTTATTTATTTCTAGGAGAGAGAGAGAGAGAGAGCGTGAGCAGGAGGGGAGAGAGAGGGAGTCACAGACTGAAACAGGCTCCAGGCTCTGAGCTGGCAGTCAGCACAGAGCCCGACGCGGGGCTCGAACCCACGAACTGCGAGATCATGACCTAAGCGAAAGTCGGACGCTCAACCGACTAAGCCACCCAGGCGCCCCAAGTTCATAGGTATATTTTAAATAATGTAAACATGATAATGATAGAGAACACGTATATAAAGTTTCTCACATGTGTCAGACATGTTCTACCTCCTTTAGATACAATAACTCATTTGGCTTGCACACAGTCCTGAGGATGATACTATTTTTTCCATTTAGAGACAAGGAAACCAGTCCTGAAAGATTAAAAGAAAGTGAAATACTTTGATTAAAATGCTTGCTGAGACCGCAATCATTTGTCTATTAAATTTTTTCAAGGTGTTTTTCTAATTCGAAAATAAATATCCATCAAAAATGTTCCATTCAATTAGTTATTTCTCCTCCAAATTTCATCCTGCTCTGCTTCTCAGAGATGTTGAATCGTCTAGTCAGGGTGCTACAATATAAGCTCTCCTCGAAAACTAAAATTGCAACTCTAAGGGAAAGGCAGGAATTTACAGGTTGGTGGCAATCAAATGTCAAGTTTATCCTCACAAATGACGTATGTCACCTTGTCTAAAGCTGCTTGGCAGATGACCATGTCTTATCTAGAGAGTGGAGAGCTGAATACTTATATATTCCTCTAGAGCTGTGCTGTTCTACCAAATATTAACATGAAAAGGCAGGCAGCACCCGTATGGGTCTAGCAGGAAAGGACAACATCAGGAGCCGAAAAAGGCATTAACTTCAACTTTAAATTTCATTTCCCCCTGTTTAAATTAGATTTTTTTACGTTATTTAAATGTAATTTTATTACATTTACTATATTATAGTGACACTTGAAGTGCAGCTATTGTATGAGTCTGCCTGCGCCTCAGGTACAATATAAACTAAAGCTTATAACTCAGCTTTGAAAATTAGCTCATGAATCAAAAGAGATATAAAGTCTAAGCTTCGAAACCCATCTTTATTTACCAGATTTGCAAGAAATCCATTTGGCTTTTATTAATATCAGTAGTTATTTTTAAAAATCAGATTTTGATTTTCTTTACACTCTTAACCATTCCATTTGCCAGAGACTGCTTTTCTCAGCTACTTACACCATGCCACAACATTTACAAGTAAAATACAAATCATAACGTTACCAATAATGGGTTTTGAAGGCTTTTCCCCCCTCCAAGTTCACAACATACATATATGAACATTGCAATGAACTTGCCTATTTAAAATTTATTTAATACTCAATCTATAAGTAACAGTGAACAGATTAAATACATTCTTATGAACACTTCATGGAGATTAATCTACTTAAATTTTTTTTTTCATCTGCTGGAAATCACTCTGAAAAGTTTCGTTCTAGCTCTCAGACACATTCAGTCATTTGCATTCAACAAAATTTATTGTGTGTCTACCATGTGAAAAACCCTGTAATAGGATTCAGAGAGATGGTCCCAACCAGAGTAAATGGAGGTGAAACAAATAATCACAAGTCCTGAATGTTAGAAAAGGGGGGACTCTACTAAGATGGGTAGTGTATGTTGGGGGCAGAAGGTGGATAACCTCCCTGAAATGACTTTAAATCTCAGCTTTGAAAGGTAAGCAGGAATTCCACTTGTTAAAGGTACAAAGGGTTAGGGGTTAGGAGATAGGAGGGAAATTTCAGTGTGTGTACATATGTTCCAGGCAGAGAACAGCTTGTTAGACAATACGAAGAAGGCAAGAAAAAACTAGGTTACCTGGCATTGCAGAAAGAGATGGAGTGTGCCTGGAGCAGTGAGAGTGTGGGGAAGATATGTGATAAATGAGGCTGGAGAGAGAAGCAGGTCAGGAGGGGCTCAGTCATGGGGACTTTACAAGCCTTGTCATGCATGATGGACTTTATTCCAGGACTCAAAGGGAAGCACCCAGGTTAAAAGGGAAATGACATGGTCAAATTTCACTTTCAAAAATATTGTCTGGCTATACAGGAAAAAAACAGATAGTAAAGGGTATGGGTACCATGAGGTAAGAGAAGGTGGTAGATAAGGTATGGCAGTTGGGGCAGTAGTAGACAGACAAAATCAAAAGATATTTTAGAAGCAGAGTTGGAAATGATTGGCAATAGATTGGATTTGGATAATGAGGAAGAGTGAGGAGATATGAATCATAGATTTCTTTCTTCATTAGTGAGGTGAACTAAAGTTCCATTTTATTTTATTTGTTTTATTTAAAAATTTTTTAATGTTTTATTTATTTCTGAGAGATAGATACAGCATGAGCAGGGGAGGGTCAGAGAGAGAAGGAGATACAGAATCTGAAGCAGGCTCCAGGTTCTGAGCTAGCTGTCAGCACAGAGCCCGACGCGGGGCTTGAACCCAGGAACCATGAGATCATGACCTGAGCCAAGGTCAGATGCTCAACTGACTGAGCCACCCAGGTGCCCCTAAAGTTCCATTTTAAAAGATAGGGAGCAATGGAAGAGAAGTCATTTGGGTCAAAGGATGGTATTTCCATATGGGACATGTTGATTGTGACAGGCTGTAAGATATCTAAATAGAGATGAATCAAAAATATTTCAGGGACTCTGATATAATTAGGTAAGAACACCACTGCTAACTTTTATTTTACCTTGGATCTGTTTACTTGCATATTTGAATTGGAAGTAGACTGTAAAAGAGCTCTTAATCTTGGTTTATTTAAAGAGGATATGAAGAATGGCTATATAGAACTTAGTTGTGGTTTCTTTTCAATTATAGCTTCAAGTTTATTGTTTAGTTGTCTTTTTGTTTTATTTTAACAAAAGACTCATTTTTATATATTTAATATTAATAGACTATGAGCTCCAAGAGTGGAGATCCTTTTGCTGTTTTATTTTCTGTCTATACATAAGCACCTTAATGCTGTAATAAACTTACTAGGTAATAAATGTTGAAGTGATAAGATATATAGCATATTTAATTATAATACTATAATTATAAAAAGTAACTCACAGGCAAATATGAATCTTACTAAAGAACCTGATGATATAATGACACTTCTAATCCTGTAATTAAATTATCAATGTCTGTAAAACTCTTTGACATCATCCGAAGAAATTTGGGATTAAAAATGTTTATGATTCAAATCTACACATTTTTAAATGTAGTTGAAAGTGCTCTCAGAAAGATCCAACTCATTGTTTAGTTCTTATTAATGTAAAAAACTCTGAAAATCTGGTTCAGTTCATTGTATTATATATTGATACTTAATTCAGAATACATTATGGATCAGCTTGAAAAAAACCTTTGGATTACAATACAAATTGGCTATTGCATTTTCATACATTCTCTACAACAGAGTGGGGCTAGTGGTTAGAAGTGCATAATGAAAAAACTTAAAATCCTTATGGAGTCTTATTTACCTAAATAGGGTGTGTTTTCTGTAGGTAATTCCTTAAACTTTTTGAAATTAACTAATGCACAGATAAAACACATATGGAAACATGACGCTATCAGGACAACGGTAATGTAAATCCTTATAAATTTTGTGTAATCTTATATAATAATGTAAAGCTTAAATTGGAAAATGAGTATTGTTTTATTAACAATATTTTCAACAAAATTTGTACGATTAAATAAGACTTATTATTTTGATACTTCATCTCAATCTACATAAGCTGCAATTTTTTCTGTCCTTCTAGGAGCTCATTTACATAGCTGAAAATTACTGGATAACCCACAAAGTAGGACATAAAGCACAGTCTGGCTTTGGAAAAGCTCAGCTTTTTGGTCTACATTCTTTTGATTTTAAATAAAATCAAAATTTGGACTCAATTAGAAACACAACACACTAAAAACAAACAGAAAAGGAAATGAATTGTGAAGTTGGAATTGATCCTAAGTTACATACTGTTGAAGGCCAATTTATGTCTTGTTTAGAAAAGGGTCACCATAACACTTTTAAGGCTTGACGCCTACAGCAAATCTCTTGTTATTTACAGAGAATAAAAAAGCACAAACTCATTTTCTTAATAAGCTTCTTCAGTTCTTCAAATAGTTCTAAGAAATGCCAAAGGCTTGCCTTAGTTAACAAGTACACAGATAATCCAAAGTACAGCAGTGTCAGCTAAATAATATTTGATCCCCAATGATGCCGTTGGTGGGATTTTCATTGCTATAGAAATGTATGAGGTATAAATTTTAGCAATCCTCACAGTTTTGAGTGAGCTAAAAGAGCTTTTATATTAATTGAAATAGCTGAATAGGAAAAAAAAAAAAGCCACTAGCTCCAAAAAATGGAAATTTGTTTTCTATGCGCTAATTGAGCTTCCAGAGGAATACACTATTTTTTTCTTTTAAATTATGTGTAATTTTCTCTAAAATAAAGAATACATGGTAATTGTAGAAATTCAAAAATGTACGAGAGGAAAAAAAAATCACTGTTAGGTTGGTTACCCAGAGATAACCATTATTAACATAGTTTTCCCATTCTTTGTTCTGTAAAAATTTTTAAACATTAACTGTAATCACTCTGTATATGTTAACCAGATAGACTACATTGATTATTTTAAGTGTCTATTTCCCAATTATAAAAGTAATAGCTGTAGAGAATTTGAAATACACAAAGTCATCAATCTTAAATATTATATATTTACTAGTTATATATATTTTGAGTACTTGTTCTCAATCCAGAAGTTGTGCATGCAGTTAATTTAAGTACAATCTGATGCATCTGAGAGAAGAATATTGCATTAAAGCACAGTAATTCTTTTAGAAAATAATTCATACACCAATGAACAAAGCAATGCCAGTGAGGGGGGGGGGAAGGGTAGGGTCAATGTTAAGGAGGAGAAATTATGAACATGACTAAGAGGAGTTCAGCAGAATACTAAGTGTGAGCCTTTATAACCAAGTGCTAAAAGGTGTGGTGATTTCAAGTTGAGAAACTCAACTTGATACAGTAATATCAGGTATCAGTCCATGTTTTGCCAGCTCCTATCCATGAACAAATTAAATGCTCAGCTCTACCGATCTCTTGGTTAAACTTCAACGAGGGATGTTGAACTGAAAGTCAGAGTCAGACATAGAGCTTCTCATGTTCATTTAACAATCCTCAATCACATCTACTGTACATAGGGTGACCACTGACCACCTGTATTTATAGTGACAGAATGTTCTTTTAAGGATACAAAGGTGAATGATACATGCTCGAGTGCTGGCCTCAAATGTCTTTTTTTTAAGTTTTTTAATTTACTTTGAGAGAGAGAGAGAGAGAGAGAGAAAGAGTGAGTGGAGCAGGGGAGGGGGGCAGAAAGAGTGGGAGAGACAGACAGAATCCCAAGCAGGCTCCTCCCTGTCAGTGCGGAACCTGACATGGGGCTCAGTCTCACAACCACAAGATCATGACCTGAGCTTAAAGCAAGAGTTGGGCACTTAACCACCTGAGCCACCCAGGTACTCAATCAAATATCTTCCATTAAGCCTGGAGAT
Source organism: Proteles cristata cristata (assembly GCA_017311185.1). Taxonomy (NCBI): domain Eukaryota; kingdom Metazoa; phylum Chordata; class Mammalia; order Carnivora; family Hyaenidae; genus Proteles; species Proteles cristata. The sequence continues at coordinate 1,543,891 of JAESUZ010002205.1, read as the reverse complement.
AATATAATATATATATATATATATATACACACGCACATATACATACATATATATACACATATATATGTAAAAATTTCACATTACAAGACTTAAACATTAATTTTATTCTTTACTATTCTTATCATTATAGATCTATGAGAATCATTTCTAAATTTTATTGAGACCATGCATATTTTGCCTACTGAGTGTCTACACATAAAATATATATGAAATCATTCTGAAAAGTTTCAGGACATTGGACAACATGTGGACTTTACTGGTCACAAGACATATCTTTGAATGTCTGAACTATAATAGGGATGCTGGTATGAACCATGGGATGAAGCCAAAAAATGAGCATCAAGGCAGATCTTTTCTCTTTTCTTTGTTTATATTGAGAAACAAAAAGAGAGAGAGACAGCACGCCTGTGTGTGAGCAAGGGAGGGGGAGAGGGAGAGAAGGAGAGAGAGAGAGAGAGAGAGAGAGCGCATTCCAAGCAGGCTTCAGGCTGTCAGCACAGAGATCCACACAGGACTCAGTCTCACAAACCAAGAGATCATGATCTTGGCTCAAAGGAAAAGTCAGTGGCTTAACTGACTGAGTCACCCAGGTGCCCTTTTCCTAATATTCTTTCTTGGAATTCTTTACATGTGGGACTGGAGTTCCCCGAGGTATCACTCTGCTTTAACATACTAGTTGTATCCACTGGAATGGACAATTCCATCTTCAGTCCCAATGACATTAAAAAAAAAAAAAAAAAAAAAGGTACTAAGGAATGCTGTTACCATTTTTTTTTGCCTTTTTAAAAAAAATTAAAAATATATTGTCAAATTAACTTACATACAACACCCAGTGCTCATCCCAACAAGATCCCTCCTCAATGCCCATCATCCCTTTTCCCTCTCCCCCTCCCCCACCTCATCCACCCTAAGTTTGTTCTCTGTATTTAAGAGTCTCTTGTGGTTTGCCTCCCTCCCTCTCTGTTTGTAACTAATTTTTCCCCTTCCCTACCCCCACAGTCTTCTGTTAAGTTTCTCAAGATTCAAATATGAGTGAAAACATATATCTCTCCTTCTCTGACTGACTTATTTCACTTAAATAATACCCTTCAGTTCCACCCACATTGCTGCAAATGTCATGATTTCAGTATTTTCTCATTGCCAAGTAGTATTCCATTGTAGATATAAAATATACCTTCTTTATCCATTCATCAGTTGATGGACACTTAGGCTCTTTCCATAATTTGGCTGTTGATGAAAGTGCTGCTATAAACATTGGGGTACATGTGCCCCTATGTATTAGCATTCCTGTTTGGCCTCTTTAAAAAAAACAATGCTGTATTTAAGAATAATTTACATACAATAAATGTACCCATTTGAAATGTACAATTCAGTGTTTTAGAATATTTAGAGTTGTGTATCCACTACCATAATTCTATTTTAGAACAGTTCTATCATTTTAAAAATTCATCTTGCCCATTTCCTATCACAGCTCATTCCTACCTCTGACTCCAGACAAGGACTAATCTATTTTCTGTTCAGGTCAGTTTGCCTTTTCTAGGTATTTCATATAAATGGAATCATAAAATAACTGTCTTCTTTTACTTCATTTCACAAGCAAAATGTTTTTGACGTTCATCTACATTAAAACATACAGCAGTACTTCATTCCTTTTTACTGCTCAATAGTATTCCAATTATATAACATTTATAGTTCCATTTACCAGTTCATAGATACTTGAATTGATTCCACTTTTTGTCTGTTATACATAATGCTGCTATAGATATCTTCATCTACTGTAGAATGTTTTGTGTGTATATATATTTTCATTCCTCTTGGGTAGATACAAAGGAGCGGAGTTTCTGATATAGTAAACATGTGTTTCACCTTTTAAGAAACTGCCAAACTGTTTTCCAAAGTGATTACAACATTTTACATTCCCCATCAGAACTGTACAAGACTTCTTGTTTCTCCTTAATCTTGCCAATTCTTATTATTATCTATTATTGTTGTTGTTGTGTTGTTATAGCTAGCTATTCCAGCAGAGAGGCTAGTGAGTATAAAACAGTATCTCATACTAACTATAATTTACATTTCCTAATGACTAGCAATGTTCAGAATCTTTTCATGGGCTTCCTGCCCACTCATATATTTACTCTGGTAAAATGTCTATTCAAATATTTTACACATTTTTAAATTGGGTTATCTGTCTTATTAGTGAGTTTCAATTTTTATTTATATATTCTGTTATCACAAATTTTAAAGAACTGCATGGTTTATTTGGATAGAATATATTCAAAGGATATGTATGTATGATCATAATGACTCAACTGATGGCAGCCATTTCCCTTAGAACTGTGGTTATTTGTTTAAAACTGTTGGGGATTATTGAAATAAGATGCAAGGAATACATATGTCAGTTCTTTCTTTAATCATTAATATAACTATTATAGTGACTAGTTTTAGTACTTCTATGCATATGGGTAAAAACCAAAATATTGGTTGGAGTTGGAGTTAACAGAATTATGTTTTATTTTTTGAGCAGTAATCTACCCAAGCTCTTGGATCTTGTCTTGACATATTCAGTATCAAGGTCCATTTTTCTAAGAATTTCTAAGATGGCTATAAATCATGATGAAAATTTATCTCTTCCATCTTTCTTTTCTATTTTTCTACTTCCATTTTTTTTGTGCTTCTCATTTTAATTCTCTTTACAAAGAGATTTTACTTAAAATTTCTACTACTACTTTATTCATGCTGCTTGTAAAACATTTCTTCGGGTTGTTTGACATGTATTAGACACATATCATAATCATTTCCTTTAGTTCTGTTCCATACCAGACTGTGTCTTGAAATAACTTTGTAAAGGGAATACCGTTTAATGAGCTTGATAAATTTTAATGTTTTTACACTACAATTTGGGGAATTTCAGGTAGTTGGAACTCTTAAGCACTTCTATTAATTAAACATTTTGAAAAATTCGGATTGCAATCATTATTGTTATTTGTTAGCATAGATATTGGTGTATGGTAGGCAATCAAAGCTTAGTCTCTATAGAATAGCCATGAATGATCCATGGCAAACTCACTAAATAAATATTGTAAGTAAAGATTTCTACATCAAATATTTCCAAATCTCATTAGTGGATCACTTATTTCAAGCCATGTAAAATAAAACCACATTTAAGTAAATATAATAAATTAAATAGTTCTATAAAGACTTTTAAAATTGTTTTCTTGAAAAGGGCCATTTTATGATCTCTGAAGATCCCTCATCAGACTCATCAAACATCATGGCAATAATTTTAAAACTCTGAAATCACTTAACAATAATATAATAAGGACTTCAGGAACAAGTAATTTCTATAATATGAGGTAAACAATACAAAGAGGTGAAGTGGCTAACTGTATCAAAATGAAATCTAAAGCCCTTACTCATCTACAACAGTTTTTCCCAAAAGTAGGATATGTGTTAATCACAGTGATGGGTTTTACTGAGAACACTATATTCATTATAAATAAAAGTTGTAATTATTTAGGTAAATAGGAACATTATCTATGAACTAATAATGATGAAAATGTGCTGTTGTTGAAAGGATATAGAATTTTGGGTTAGAAAGCTTGAGTTTGAATTTTACTAGCTACGTGATTTTGGACAGGTTGTTTAATCTCTGAGTCTCAATACTCTCATCTATAAAATGAGATCATAATAATGGCTACCTTCCTCACAGAACTGTCCAAAATATTAAATTAATGTATTAAACTATAAACTTTTAAAAGACATGAATATGAGTTCCCTTTATTATGTAATTACTTGAAGAGAGGTTTCTAAGTATGCTGGTAATTTTGGAGGTGAGAGGATCTATTTATTATGAAATATATAACCGACAATCTATACCCGACATTTCTACCCAGAGGCCACCTATAAAGCTACTACCAGAAAAATAATATTTTTGAGATAATCTAGACAGTAACAAAATGATGCTTAATAGTTACCATAATATCACATCTAAATTTGAATATAATGATGTCATTAGAAACAATTAATGATTATTAATAAATAATTGGAATTAATGATAAATCAACTAGATGTCTCTGAATTGCAGGCCATTCATATTCCCCTCCAATTTCCAAACTATAGAAAGCAATAGCTGCTTAATAGATGAGAAAACTGAGGCTCAGGAAGGTTAGATAACATGTCTTAGTTCATATACTTCACAACAGCATATCCACCATAGTAGAATCATGAAAATTTAGAATTTCAGAGGGAGGGTGGATTTTCCAACCTAATCTATTCAATTTGCATGTGAGAAAACTGAGGTTCAGAGAAATAAATATACTTTTCCAAAGTCATTCTGGAAAAATTAATACCAAAAAATTTATTACAAGAAAATAGATTCCTGATTGCTATGACCACACAGAGACTAAATTAATTCATAAAATGGTATTTTGTCTTTTTTAAGTATTAATATCACTGAAATAATTATAAATTTACATATTATATTTTTCAACTATTTTTTTTTATCTTAAAAAGAGAAATCAAACAATATCTCCTCTCTAGGTGACTTAAACTTCTGTTGTGTTTTGAAGTCAAGCTGCACTCGCTACTCTGATATTCCTGCAGTAAATGGATAGCAATTGATTAGGCTTCAAAGGATCTTGGTTAGATGGTTAAGTATTATATTTTATATAGGCCTTCTGAGTCCAGAATTAGGGAGAACAGTATCTAAATTCATTTTTTATTAAAGATGTATTTTTAAGACTATGTTTTGTATGCTCAGTGTTTAAATTCAAATTATTCTTTAGCAACTTTCTCTTTGAAATTATTTAAATGATATGAGTGGAAAAAAATCCTACATTGTAATGTTATCTGGACCAACAAAATATCCATATATTCTCTTTTTATTCTTCTCTGTTTCAAAACTAACTGTAGTAATGCAGTAATATTTTTATTTCACAAACGAAATATTTCCATTCTAGCTCACCCATAAGATAATGTGACTTTAAATATAGGCATGTAGATTTTCTCCTCTCTTTGAATTAAGTAATATGTGAATAACACAATTTAAAAACTCATGACACCTCCTAACATAGTGGCCTTATTATTAAAACACAGCACTGGCACCAGAAGACTGGTGTGTGTGTCAGTACTTTTCAAGAGGCCCTCCTTTTGCTTTAAAGGTGATATGAAGAAGAGAAGAATTGGGGCACCTGAGTAGCTTAGTCAGTTAAGCATCTAATTTCAGCTCAGATCACGATCTCACAGTTCATGGGTTTGAGCCCTGTGTCGGCTCTGTGCTGACAGCTTGGAGCCTGCCTCAGATTCTGTGTCTCCTTCTCTGCCCCTCCCCCACTCGCATTCTGTCTCTGCCTCTCAAAAATAAATAAAATGTTAAAAAATAAAAGAAGAATCAATAAAAAACACTCTAATTTGGGTCATTTAAGAGACTTGATTGGGTCTGTCTTATCTTGGCTCTACCATAAAATTTCTAGCAGAACCAAAAGTAGCTAGATGAAGAGAATTAATTCTACGTAAAATAAAACTACCATGCCTCAAACTTCATTTTGGAGCTTGTAAACTAATGATGTACAATAGAAATAAAGTATAAACCACTTGCGGAATTTTAAATGCTGTAATAGCCACATTTAAAAAGGTAGAAATAATTATGCAAAATAGATTTCAAAAATATATTTTATTTAGCCCAATATATTTCAAAATCTTATCACTTTAACATGTGATCAGTATAAAAATTATTAGTGGGATATTTTACTTTCTCTATTTTCTACTAGATATTCTAAATCCAGTGTATATTTTATACTCACAGCACATCTTAATAACAGCCACTTCCAGTTGCTCAATAACTACCTATGGCTGGGTGGTGGCTACTGTAGATGTAGACTTATCTACAAAACAGCAGTCTCAACCAGAACAGACCCGGGTATTTGGTCTCTAGGTCTGTAGAGACATGGGAGTGAGACATTAAAGGTCTTCTTTCTCTTCTTTCTAATAGCTGGATTAGGGCGCTTGCACATTTGACTAAGTATGGACTATATAAGGAAGAGGTCTTTTATTACCTGGCAATAATTCTTACAGCTAATTTTGACTGACCACTTACCATATATGTGATACTCTTCTAATCCATTAAAATTCACTAAATCCTTTCAATCATCCTGTGAAATAGGGTCTTTTCTTAACCCCATATCAGACAGCATGCCTGTTTGGAAAGCCTCATGGAAAAGCTGCAATTAGTTGTTGCAGATGTGGTTTCCTAACAAAGGAGAAGTAAAGCTTCCGTAATAATAGTAGGCTATTAGAAAGTGTGATGATCATCAAAGTCACCTACTCCACACTTGGGGAACACTTACTGCACAAATAATACAATATTCTTAAAAGATACAAAGATATATTTTAGTGCCATATTCTGCATAACATAATATTTAAGAAATTTGGATGAAAATGAAGAGACACTCAAATCAGACACCAACCACTTCTAATAACATTGTAGTATGTGTCAGTAAATGCTAAAAAGCAACCATAATAAAATATCAGTCTACAAGCAGTGAATATTACATAAGGGATAAATGTTGAATCAAAAAGGTCAATAAATTGAAGACTGATTGCATAGGATTTCAGTGTGAGTTAAAAATGAGCTAATTCTCCAAACTGAGGATTGATGGAGGGAGGTGGGTGGGGGCTGGGCTACATGGGTGATGGGTATTAAGTAGGGCACCTGTTATGAGGAGTACTGGGTGTTTTATGTAAGTGATGAATCACTGAATTCTACTCCTGAAACAAATATTGCATTGTATTTTAACTAACAAGAATTTGAATAAAAATTTGAAAAGAAAAAAAAACAAAAAATATGAAAAATAATAAATATAAAATAAAAAAATAAAAAATGAATAAGCATGTTCTCAAAATACCAGTGTCCTTTTAATTAACCAGCCTACATGTAGGAACTGATTTATAGTAGCTAGCCTACTAATGTATCCCTTCCTGCTACAAGGGTATAGAAAATAAAAGGATAAACTAAAGCTAATTAAAATGATGAATCTGTATTTTCTAATTATTGGCTACTCCTGAGGTATATATGTTTATTATATAACAGAATACAGAAATGCCCTCTCCATTCCTATTTTTACCTGGCTAACTTATACTCATTATTCAAATCCTAAAGCCTTCCTTGACTGCCTTACCATCATGGTCCCTGTTTTATGCCCTCAAAGTAACATTCATATTTCCTTTGAAGTAGGTGTCATGCTGCCAATTTTATATTTATGTATGTCATTATTTGATTGGTGTCTGCTTTCCCCATTAGATAGTAAACTTGCATGCAGGCAAGAGCTGTATCAGTTTTTGGTCAGTATTTTGTTAGTGAAGTACCTAATATAGAGTAGGTGCTCAATAAATATTTGTTGAATAAATTAAGAAATGTGCTAAGTGGGGCGCCTGGGTGGCTTAGTCGGTTAAGCGTCCGACTTTCGCTTAGGTCATGATCTCGCGGTTCGTGGGTTCGAGCCCTGCGTCGGGCTCTGTGCTGACTGCCAGCTCAGAGCCTGGAGCCTGTTTCAGTCTGTGACTCCCTCTCTCTCTGACCCTCCCCTGCTCATGCTGTCTCTCTCTCTCTCTCCTAGAAATAAATAAAACATTTAAAAAAATTAAAAAAATGTGCTAAGTGTTTTATAAGCATAATTTATTGAATTTATAAAATAATCCTAATAGTTATTTTCACTTCTGATTCATAACCAAAATGAAGCTTAGATTAACTGAATAGCCTAAGACCACATACCTATTTATCCTTATTGAAGTCAAGTAGGTTGATTTAATCACCTTTCAAAACCCCACCTTGTTTTTTTAATTTTTCCCATGCTTCACAGTCCAAACCCAATCCAAGTATTAGTGACTTTATGTCTTAAATTTGATTCCCTTCCCTTCCCTTCCCTTCCCTTCCCCTTCCCTTCCCTTTCCCTCCCCTCCCCTCCCCTTTCCTTCCCTTTCTTTTTCTTTCTTTCCTTATCTTTTCTCTCTGTCTCTCTCTGTCTCTCTGTATCTCTCTGTCTCTCTCTCTCTCTCCCTGCCTCTACTTAGGCCACAGTGTGATAAAGTTGTCTTTCTAAAATACATCTGCCATCATGTTTCTAACTAAAAAACATCCTTAATGGGTGTCCAACATCTAAGAATAAAAGTCAAAATTCTCAGCGTAGGAAACAAGGTCCTCCAGAATCTAGACCTTGCCTACCTATCCCTCCAATCTCAATTCCAGTTAATCTCCCAAGTAGTCTTTGCATGATATGCATCAAAATAGTGTCATCCCCAATATTCTGTATTTTTATACACCTTCCTGTCTTTGTGTACCCTTTTCCTTCTACCTAGAATCAATTCTCCCCTTTCTCTGTCCATTGATCTCTGCCCTTTTATCTCTATGACCCAATTAAAACTCCCTTCCTAAAATCTTCCCTGACAATCTAGGCTGTCTGAATCACTCCCTCTTCTTCTCAGAGCTCTCCCAGCATATCTCCATCTATCACAGCATGAATATCTTCTATATTGAAAGCTGGGAAAATATTTTCAACTTATTTCTTTTCAACAATTAGTGAAAAGTGACTGGTTCACAGTTGTCTAAACTAGTGAATGAACAGGATACAGATTTCCAAATTCTGTACTCACAATTCAAGTTAAGGCAACCTGTGTTGCAAGGTCATTATAGAGTGTCTATTCAGTTATAAAGCAGTTTTGTGCATGAGGCAGGATATTGTGGGATGCTGGGGTGAGAATAAGGGGTGAACTGTCTAGGGGCCATGTGAAATTTCAAGAGGCAGAAAGCTTTTTCTTCAAAATGTATATACTAATCGAAAAGAATGAACTTGCATATTATTAATAATATCATAATTAATTTCTAAGGACTGAGCACATACATTAGAAAAAAACATTCCAGCAGAATTTATAAAACCTATGTGACAACAAATATACATTTGTAGAAGACATTAAGATTTGGCAGTACCTGTTATATATGGCTTTTTACCAAAAAATGGTGTTATTCATCCTACTTCCTAATATTTTTTTCCTTAACAAAACAGACTGTTTTCTTATAAAAACATAAAATTACATAATAAAACTATACCTGGTCAGATTTTACCATAATTGCCTTTACTACCCTAATCTCCATATCTCTCTACATAAACAATGCATATTAGGAAAAAATTTATTTAGAACTAAAAACACTTAGAATGATTTGGATGTACTAACTATGCATGTAGAATGTGCACGTAGAATTTCCTATAGAATTAATCTTTTCTATTATTATCTGTATTAGCATGTATTTTAATAAGTAGGAAATACATTCTTTTGAAAAATTAGAAAACCACATTATAACCTTTTTCCTAGATTTATCATGAATCATTTCACATGATATGTTGCAACTATATTGTTCATTTTTCTAATATAGTACATCAAAGCAATTACCCCACATTACCTATGTTTCTGTGTGAGTTGAAAAAAATAAAAAACCCACTTCAATTATTATATTCAAAGACATTTAAATTGGTTTTGAACAATAATTTACCTTTGCCATTGCTTGTCATCAACCACATAAATATAAAGGAGAGCGTGTACATTTAAAAAATGTATAGTAAAGATGTCTTCCTGACAGGGTACCCACAAAAGATGAAAAAAGCCAGTACTATGTATTTTCCATTGAAATCAATGGGAAACTTGACACAGCCCCACAGGACCCTCCTCACTGCAGTTGCTAGCTAAATGTAAAGTATGCCATGCCCCTCAATGCCAGGCAGTGTGTTTTGGAACTGCTTTTATAAACTGTCATTTTAAGCATTTCATTATAGAGTTTCAAGTTAGACTAGTGCACAGATATTTAATTTTTATGTGCTTTTGCATCATTTATAATATATTCACATACATTTCACATCATAATTAAAGCAAGGTACTAAAGGGATGACTGTTAGTTCTTTCAATATTTCCATTTATGTATCTATTCCTTGTCTCTTCATATTGTTATTTTGCTTTAAGAGTGCTAAATGTACTATTAAGTAACCAAACAGTGTATCAACCAAATTTCTGAACTTTAGTCTCGCATCCTTATATTAAAAGGGGTGAGGTCAGAAATATACTAAAATTGAGTGGACCACAAAAATGAGAATCGAATAACCAACTTGAATTTAGGAGGGTCAAGCATATATAATTATTATGTATTACATATAACATTATATATCATATAATATTATATATTATTATATAGTTATAAACCCAGACAAAAATGAAGATTTCTTATTATTCCCAGTTATTTATCTCCTTGCTTCTTTTCACTGTAAAACAACAGTTATTTTCTTTTAACATTTTTGAGCCCCAAATGAGGATCAACTCAATCTGATTTCCTAGCAAGTACATCACTAGGACAACACTGGAATGCTGAGAATGAATAAAGACAAACTAGAGAAAGTGCACAACTGCCTCAAGATGGGAATGGTCCATTCAGTAAATCAAAATGCAGGAGTAACATGAGCCATTTCAACACAGGGATCCAAGGACAATTTTCCCCCTGAATACAATGTAGCCGCATCTTGCCTATTACTTTACATGTTAAATAGTAACTTCTTTTTGGCCAGGCGAATTTAGGAAATAGTAACATAACACCTGGAGAGTACCGATTTCTGAGATAGTTTATAAGCATCAGTTACTACTGTTCACATAACCCATTCTTTAAATTGGGAATAATTACTTCAATTTTGATCAAATGATTTTAATACTATAAAATGAATTTGCTTTTATTTGTCAACCAACTGACTTGGAGCTTATATGGTATATGTCCATAGTCAATGCACACACACACACACACACACACACACACAACCAGTACAGTTGCTTCTTATACTATTCTCCAAAATTATCATAAATATAAACTGAAACTAAGCTAAATTTGGCCACCAACTGAAGTGAATTATTATTTTAAATGATGGTATATGTGAGAAATGGAAATGCTCAGAACATCAACAACACTTCCATGTAACATACTTTTGGAGAAAGAGCTTCAAGAATTTGTCAACTAATTTTGGGAAACAAATCTGGTACTTTGAGAAAGCCCGTAAAAGGCCTAGATTTTTAGCAGTATCTGTTTGAGTTTAAGTTAGATTTTATTCATTTGGTATGAAACGAAAGAGACATTTTACTTTCTATATTAACAGATCACCTGAACTGTGTAAACATTTCAGTCTTTAACATGAACCAGATATGTTTCTATTAACTAAATTTATTTAAATGGAATAGGGCACAAATGATCAAGAAGAGGAGTTACAATTTTTCACATGCATTAAACAATCTTTTCTTTTACCTGTTGTATTATAAACGTCACTCTAGCTTCTAAACAACACCACAAAGCAGATCAGGCATGAAATGGTC
>JAESUZ010002205.1:1520000-1527500 GCA_017311185.1 Proteles cristata cristata | reverse complement strand
TAGTTAGGGGAGTCAGTAGGAATTTGATAGCACTCAGTGGTATGATGTTTCCTGTAAATACATGAAAGGGAGAAAAGGGCTGTTCTGAAAACTGCATTTTGTTTAAGGTAATTTGTAAAACAGGCTAAACCTGGGACTCTGGTAGACACTGAATTCCTATGATGATTAAAAATATTTTAAATCAAATAAAAATTATCTTTCTAAGGATTACAGTATCTGTGAAAAGAGACATAATGCCAAAATAATAGGGAACCTATTCTAAGTGTTATGTCTAGTTCTCTTAAAAGATTACTCTCAAAAACAATGCCTAAAGTTTAAGACATTATGCAGTACATATACTCCAAGATAACTTTTGAAATACTGTTATTATTTAAACTAATGATTCTATTAAATTTTACTCTAATGTGGGCATTTGCTTTAACTTTTTTTTAAACATTTAGTCTGAATGCAATCCAGAATTTTAAAGAAATAATCCTTATTTTAAAGCAAATAAGATATAATCATATTGTAGGCAGGTATATTCATTCTGGCCCAATATAGGTATATGCTTTGAAAGCTTTCTGTTCCTTGTCACCATTTCTGCAGACTTGAATCAGTGAAGAATGGAGTGGCTATTCTTGGGCTGAAAAGAACATTTCATTGACAAACAAAATTGGGAAAAATGAATCTATTACCTAAAAAGAATATCAGACTACTTAAAAATGTACCTTTACTGGGCAATTGTTTACTTTTCCAGCTTTAAAGAGAACTGCGTTCTATGAGCCACTAGCAGAAAACAAAAAAGTGTTCTTCAATGTTATCAAAAGATGTATATTCAAAATATCTTGGAATGAGTTTTCAAGAAAAGCAACACAGATGATCAGAGTGTTTACACGGTTCACAATCTCTCAGCCAATTTCTACTAATTAATAGCTAATATTTGCAGCTATCACAGGCAAGTATCTGTGTTATGAAAAAGTCCTTGTGGTCCTTTTCACCTTAGCTTAGACTTGGAAGAAATTCATTGTAGAAGCAAGTATCAAGTAATGTGGCCCTCTGGTGGAAAACGAAGTACCACGTTCTGCAGTGCAATGTTAGCCAGTAAACCAGAAGCTATAAAATATTTGTTAGAAAGCTTTACAGAACCTTCCGAAAATCACCCCCTGCGAACTTAATTAATAGTTTGACACCTGAAGGGCACTCTGGTGCTGCTATGACGTAACTAATATGAAAATCCAATCTTTCCTGATACTTCAGTTGTGTTCCAAATCACAAGAAATTCACAGCATCCTTTAGCTTAACACAACATGCTCAATTTGCTATGAATACATTTTTCACATTCAAGAACATTCAAGGCTCATTTGTTTTAAGGAATCACGGAAGAAAACAAAACTTACCTGCTGTTGTTGCAGATGCAGCAGTTCTACTGTGCTTACTTCAGAACTGGTGTCCCCACTTGATCTTCCATCTCTGCTGCCAGCATCTAATTGGCTGCTTAGAGTGCTCATTCCATTTTGATTCATTGAACTGTTGCTTATTGTCTCTGTCGCAGATTCCTGCATCATGACTTAATACCTAAAAGTGATTAAGAAGTATCAATTAACACACGTTACACCTTCACACTTCCATTATCAAGATGTCCCTCTCTGCCAATTACAGAGACAGCATCTTCAGAAGGAAAAAAAAAATGCCTTGAATAGTCATTTACCAAGAAAAGCAATACAAATTCAGCTTTCATCCAGATACTAATCACTGAAATTATGGTTTCTATAAGCAGTTTTTGTGTGGTTACATTTAACAGCCAAAGTAACATACCATGCATATAGCATGGTCAATAGCATTTATGAACGGCCACATTTTAAAGTCTACCTATAAAACCGGTTTAAATGAAGGCACGATTGCACACTCTGTTCTGTTTCCTATTATCTACCTTTGACAACCATGGATGACTATACAGCCTTATTTTAAATATTCACTATCTTGATTCTGTCAGATTTTTACAGCACATCTTATGCAAGGATGTTGTTTAATGATGCACAGCTAATCATACAAAATTAAAATTTTGTAAGGGTATTACAAATCATATGGTATCAACCAATGATAAATAGTATAATGGGTTTCTTTTTTTTTTTTTTGTGACTAAATAAAATTTTGCCTTGGAGGCATTTTAAGAAAAAGCTCCTGCTGCAAACACGTCAGATATTGCCTATTTTTTTAATCAAACAGCTCATATTCATTTATTTTTCTGACATTTAAAACATTTAATACTGTCCTTCCTGGGAAGTAATTAAGCTTATGCATGAGCAGCAATCAAACTGTTCACTTGAAGATGACTTAAAACTCAATTTTAACATAGGCAAATAAATGAAAGTATATATAAAATTAATTTTCCAGGCATGTATTAGATATGAAAGCTGGAAATAAAATCTATCAAGAATATCACTAATGATTGTGCTAAAAACAGCATAAATTATGCATATTACCTTCTCTACAGTAATAAATGTTTTATCATTTTCACTGCATAAATATACTGTACTTTCAGGATAGCAATGAGATGTCCTGCCAAGATCAGTGGAAATCCTTGCAGTAAATAAAGAACCAATGTGCTCTTACAAACCAGAATTTCTTGGGACATCTTGGATCAGTTTTGGCTCTCAAAGATATCTGAATTCTAGGCTATAACCTACTAGATGCACTTCTCTGTTTTACTTCTACGGCCAGAATTTCAGAAACAACCTGGCTGCACTGTGGCTTTAACAGTAATGCTAGACAGACAGGGGACTTAGCCTAAAGTAAAGAAGGACATTAAACTTATCACTCAATCTAATTTTTTGTAGCCATGTGATTTCTCTATTTTAAGCTTGGTCATATTTTAAAACTTTGGTCCATTAAAAATTTTTAATGCTTTTATTACAGAGCAAACGTAGGCTTAATATCTTTTCGTGTCATGGAGAAATCTTCTTCCCCAGATCCTTACAAAACGTGATCATAGACACACTCACAAACACAAATACCCATCCAAAAGAGTTTCTTGCATCCTCATATTATAATTATTAAAAATTAATGGCTATAATATAGTAGTTTTAACAGATATTTTCATCAAACCCTAAGTTATTACATTCTATCTATGACTCTAAAAAGTCAATTAAAGAAAGAAAGACCTGCTGATTTATAAAAGACCACCAGTAGCTGGGCTAGCAGAGCAAGTTAGGATAACAAAAACTATATATACGACTTAAAGCTGTTCTGATAAAAAAGAAAAAGAAAAAAAGCAACAACAAAAACCCAACGTCACAAAGGAAGCAACTGTCAGAACTACAGTAAACAACTTTTGAACCAAATGTACTTATGAACAAATAGCTTTTGTTAAACATCTTACTGAACACTAACAAAGAAAAATCATACAAATGAAAATTGATACACAGTGATGGATTTTATAAGAAAAAAAACAAAGCTAATACTCTTTTCTGAGATTAGGCAGCTAATAAGTATTCAAATTAGGCATAAATTTTACATGCACAATGTTTAAAATATTCAGAGAAAAGGTCTGATTGCCTTTACTACTTATATGAAAATTATAATTTGGGTCCTCTCCAACTGTAGAAACAGATAGATATAACTTCTACATATTGCATTTAAATTTTATTTTCAAAAAGAAACACTGAAAATACATGTGTATACATGTTTTTAGTTCATCCAAAATATTTGAAATACTTATCTCTGGATGGAGTCTGCAATACAAAGAACAAAAAATTAAAAAAGAAAACACCTCTATTTTCAAATATAGCAGACAAATGCAATATTTTATATTAATCTTTGTGTAGTTAATGTCAGAATCTATTGAATGAATTAAAGAATTCTGAATATATTATTGTGTTATAATCAAGGCCATCAAATAATTAAGAATAACCAACAAGCAGAGGCATGGGTTTAAATCTTTATTACACTGATAAACTCAGACCTACATAACTTCCAATTTCTATTATCCAGAGGATTTTATTATACCTTGTGGATTTTTGACTTTATAAAACCCTAGAGTATAAACTGTGATTCACATTTTCAGTGAAATCATCTAAGAGTTAGTAACATCACGCTTAAGACAACAGTAACAGTGATAGTACCTTTTTCTCTACAAAACAAAAGCATCTGGCCCAACATTAGTACACAAAAAGAAGGGCAACTGTGTTATCAGATGATTATAATGTACATATCACTTAAAGAAGAGAGCTTGGAGTAGGTCCACTACAAAGGAGGTGTATCTTCAAGGATAATGAAGATGCTTACAGGATTCACTAAGTTTCTCCTAGTGACATCTCCACACCTACTCTCTACAGGAGAAAATATGTCTGCGCTATGTGAGGTGCTGTTTACCTTTTAAAGTATACTTTAAACAATTACAAATTCAGAATATTCTTTCAAAGTGGATGTGCTTGTGATCCCACACACATCAAACTAAATTATTTATTCTTCTCAATCCCACCACAAACATTTTACAAAAATCAGTGAAAATAAATTCCAGATCATTAAAGGGAAAGGTGAAATTGGGAGTCGCTGTCTTAATGTTTGTCTGAACTGTTAGTTAAAGCTTTAAATCTTTCATCATACACAACTTTTCAGACACATCAGAATATAACTCTTCGGATCTTGTACTCAAACAATACAGTTCTACTTTTCTTCTTTGCATTAAGTTTTCCTTTCTTTCCTTTTTCTTTCTTCCCTTTTTTTTAGGCAAGTCACTGTACAGATACTTATTCTCTACACCACTTCCCTTTTGAAACATTAAACTGACACTGGAACTGACTGCACAAGATTGCATTTTCTCTTCCTAAACAACTTGAATTGAAAGGTTACTTAGTGTAACAATATTTACTTGCAGAATTGTGTTGTTACCAAGGGTATAATGGATGGTGGCTATGCAGGTTTACGCAAGAATGAGTGAAGCATGAGGCATTAGCCATGTGTTTGACATGTTTCAAATTGCTATAATCCAGCATTAAACACACCCAGCAATTCATGCCATTTCTTGCAGCCATAATCTTGAATAAAGCGTGCACAACCACTTATTATATAAATTAGTATATGACTCCCTGTTATAGTCACAACAGTGCTTTTGTGTTTATTTTGCATCAAGATGTAGTCTTTTATTTGTACAAATAGCAGGATATAAAGACATAGCTCAATTAGACCTCCTTACTTTATGATAGGGTAGTACTGAATGCTAGACTTGTTGGTTTTATTTTTTCCTTTTAGAGTTATAGGTTCCATTGGTATAAAACTGTACCATGTGAGATAGATATTTGCCAGAGCGATGACAGAAACCTGCATATATCCCGTTCTGTATTCCCTCCAGTGTTCAAAAGTTTGATACTTGACCTGGGCCAGTACAGTTAACTGTGTTATCTCAACTACCACCAGGGACACTCTTGGTCCCGTTGCTTCCTCAACTTCTTTTCTCTCAGGTTCTCTTGCTCTCTCTCCCTCTCTCTGTCTCTCTTTCATCTTCCCTACCTCTTTCCCTTCCTTCTCCTCCACCCTCTACGCATGTGTGTATATGTATAAGTATGTACATGTATATAGATAGATAGATAGATAGATGTGGACAGACTATTGATCGAACTATATACGTCAAGGATGGTAAGAAGGGAAAAGTAACCTGTGCCCGCCCCCATACTTCCTCATCCACAGAAATGAGCACTCCATCTTATAATCATTGTGCCTTAGTATTATTAAATCTCCTTTTTTTGCCATCTGACCATTAAATTAAAGCAAGTGGATGGAAAAATAACTTCCTGAGAAATTAAGAATAAATAACAGTCCATATAAAAAGCTTTAACTATTTCTGTGAACTTTTCTTAAACAAAATTATTTATAGTGACATCAAAAGACATTTCATGTCCAGTATCTTCCAGTGTCTTAATTTATCAACCAAATATATACATTGAATCCAAAAGATTTTGAATATGACAAACAAAAGCAAAGCATGAAATGAAAAAGTTATTATATATCCTTAAATAGTTTTTAATTATTTTTAAATGATCAATATTAAACTATTCTTAAATATTCCTATGAAAATTCATATAAGAAAGTGTTAAGTATGAGGAAAACCTCTGCATGCAGAAATCACATACATTTACATCAAAATATCAGCTAAATTTCAATTCTGAAAACTTGAACGTAATACAAAACTTTTGAAAGAAACTAGCATTTAAATAATGATAACTTCTGTGCTCTAGTGGAATTAATTCATCACGGACACCACGCACAGTGCATTTGAAATCTAGTACTGCTTTGCTAAAACTCTTTAATGCTAAGATTGCCTAATAAATCAAAATGCCAAATATGAAGGACATAGTTGAATGTGTAAGAACAAAAATTGAACAAGCACAAGGGTAGTTTTAATTTTAAACAAGTGAAACAGGATGTCTTTTAAAACATGACTTGGTAAAGGATGTCTGTTCTAAGAGTGAGTCATATATTCTTTATTATATAAGAAGTGATATGATCATGAGTAAATGAAAATTAAGTTGTTTACAAATATGCTTGCCACTGCTTTTTACTTGTTTAAACAAAATGCCTAAAGTGCTATTCATAAATTAAGGCTACCTTCCTGGGGGCAAAAATAGTAATTTTAATCAATAAAAATTCAAATTTTCATTCAAAAAGGTTAATATGTCAGACATGTAAAGTTCTAAGGCATTTCAACATGGTAATTTCTAAAAACAATGGTCATGACTACCATTAGCAAACAGAATACTGTTAGATCTTCAACAATGACAAACATCTGGGAAACGGAAGAGTAGACAAATGACAGTCTTATCTTTCACTTTAATCAGCTATTAATTAATTTAGCAACTCAATGTATAATGTTCTACTCCAGGATTAAAATTAACCTCAGTTTTAAATTACAAGTAACAAAATACAAAAATTTCATTATGGATATAATATAAAATACTAAAATTAAGTATTTAATCTCTGTGCTATTTAATTTAAATATAGTACAACAGCAAAATTGAAAGAATGGTAGCTATATAGATGTATTTTACTGCAACATTTTGATTCTGCATCTTATAGTTCAATAATCCTCATTCACAAGTATGACTGGAAGGGAAATGATAATACTAATGATTCTGGTGAACTAATTATTGCCATCTCTATTTCAAAATTATATTTGTACATTAATCTTTATATCTAAAGTCTTGTTTTAGTCTCATAACATTTATATAATTTCCATACTTGGCATCTATTTCTCAAACAGGTGAAAATGTATACCAAGTTTTATTTTTCAAGGTATATTATGAATGGTCAGTCTTCCATTTAAATCTATAGATTTTAATGCTACTTTAATTCTTTAATTTTTTAATGTTTTATGTCGGTCCTTTATAACATTAATATTTATTTTAGAAAAAGTAAGGGAAGAAGGAAGTTTAGGAACACTTTATTTCATTCTCTCTATAACCTCTGATGAATTGACGAATTTGGCATTCATTTATAATGCCAAAATATAATATATATTTTTTGCAA